>BMAW01000574.1:444036-461991 GCA_019974015.1 Nephila pilipes | reverse complement strand
GTTTTCACAATAAATCCATTTCTATTGAGATTTTATATATATATATATATAACATGTCATCCTACAGACAGAGGGTTAGTATTAATTAGAGTCAAGATAACATGAACTAGACTTCTTTTTTTAAATCTATATTCGACTCATTTCAAAGAGAAATAAAGAACTTAAGTAAAGCAAATCTCAATAGAAATGGATTTATTGTGAAAACGGGAAAGTGTTCTTAATACCTTCACTATCTATATTAACAGCAAAAAATGATGTTTTGCAAAATTTAAATTTGAAAGGGAAAATCTTAACTAAAAACCAAAATTCTTTTAGATACTTTCAGATGAAAGTCTTACTAATAGACACGTGTTTTTCTTCCCTTTTTCTCCCTTAACGGTCATTCCAACTTCAGTTTGCATTAACAGGGGTGGTATTACCCTCAGATATCTTAGTATATGAATAAGATTTGTTTCATAATTTGAAGATTAACATGTTATTTAAACAGTATCGAGAATTTTATTAAACAATTTTTATACCGTATCTTTTAACTTATCTTCGAAATAATTTATCCTTTTCATTCAAAATATTTTCAAGAGTTATTTCATAATCATTTATATCAAACAGAAATTTACAAATTTTGTTATTTTTTAAATGATAACTTTAATACTGACGAGATAATGTTCATTACGTGATCCAGGAATTATACGGAAGTTAGTTAAGTATCAACTATAAAAATTCAAATTTTTTTTAGATTTTAGGTACTTAAAAGCATTTTTATAATCACGTAGTAAATTATAAGCACATTTCATTAAATTTGCATTTATGTATATGAATGCTATCAAATTTCTTGTCAAAAAATTCATTCCTGGAGATTTTTCTATTTCCTCTAAATATACTTTTCTTCTTAACAAAACTTTTTCCTAAGTATCATTTCTAAATTTTATTAATTTGAATTTTTGAAATGGGTAAATAATTTAATCTCGAAACCAGAAAAAAAAAAAAAAAGACTTTAATCTAGTTTGTTTGTTGAAAAATTATATATATATATATATATATACTTTTACTTTAGCTAAGTAATCATCCATCTCCTTTTTTTTTTTTTTTTTTTCCAAAAACATCGAGGAAAAAGGTTAATGCAAGTATATTAGTTACCAAAAAGTTAAAATGAAACACCACAACGAAGAGAGAATAGTATGCCTAGAAGCTATTTGCTTCCAAACTGTCAATTGGAAAAGGAAACGTGTCACAAGGAAACCTAATTTAAACTTGAAATGCGTTTGCTCAGTTTTAGAAAATGGAAACTAGGAAATTGTGGTTGGGGAAAATAGGGAATTCACTGTAAAATTATTCCTGTTATTGATCTACATTGTATTCGAAAATGTAACGGATATATTAAACCTTAATGTACACTGTAATATTTATTAGATGTCGTGGATTATTTTAGATATCTTGAATAATATAGAAAAACATAGTTTTTCTCTATTTTACTGTACAAAGTATTTTTATAATTTACAGTTAGAGCGTTTATAAATTAGATTTCATTTTGTTAAAAACTGAATGTGTGGGTTGCTTAGAAAATTTTTAGCATGTTATTTTCCTTATTTTATATTTTAAAGATTATTTAAATCTTATCAATGCATTTTTAAACGAATTTTTATAAATAAAAAGCTTATATTATTGTTTATAATATCTTGAATAATGAAGTAAAATATTTTTTTTTACTTTAAAGAATATTTTTTTATTTGAAAATTCTGAATTTTTATTTTCTTATCGTGTCTATTTATATAAAAGTTATTATTTTGCTGAAAATTGAATGTGCATTTGCTTGCATTTATTTTTAATAATCTCTTTTCCTTAATAATTTACAATTTATATTTATACATTTTAAATGACTAGTTTACTTTATTTTTTTGAAAATAAATCTTATGTTAAGGTGAAAAACGAAAAACACATGGAAAATTAAATCGATCAGATTTTAAGAAATCAAAATGGTTCGTAAATAATACGAATAGAAGAAAGAATTTAAAGTGATCCTGGAATGAAAGGAGGAAGACAAAAAATATTTAAATATTTTTCAGGAAAATTCAATAAATACTGATAGATTAAAAGTGTACATTAATAAACATTAACAATTACATTTTTTTTAAAAGCGTATATTATATATGACGTTAAAATTAGACAATTTAAGAAAGGTTGATCTTTGCAGCTGATAATTTAAATAAATACAGATAAAGAATAAAATTATTAATAATTATATATATATAATTTTTTTTTTATTCTATAGTTCTACGTTTTATGAAAACATTGAATTATAGTGAAATATAATGCACAATGATTATCTCAAGTGCTGTTTAAGAGGATAATTGATAGATTGAGACAAGTTTTTCACCAGCAAAATAATAAAGAAACAGAAGATGTTCTTGATTGTTTAAAACTACCAGTGCGTTTATTTTCATATTAATTCAAATGTACGGGTGGGATACATTCATTTTCCTTGTGCAATTGAGTAAGACTGAAATGACCTCGTGCCACCTTAAGAAGTTCTTAGAAGCTGTTTATTTTTAATTTTCGACTAACAATTGAAACAAGGAAGCTAATGCATCGACAAATTCCAAAAAAATTAAATTAGGCTTTGATTTTCAGGGTACAGATGTTATTACGGTATATAAAATGTCACTTAATTTAGTTTTATTGAATCAAATATTGAGACGCGAAGGCTATTCTGTACAATGTATTTTTCCTTACGAAAAACTTCATCTTTTGAATCTTTTAATCTATCCATGACGGTAACCTTCAAGTTCTGAATGATACCTCCTTTGAATTAAATCTTTTGAATACAAACAAAATATTCTTTTGTATGTGTCAGATATTCTGTTAATAATTTTGTAGTATAAATTGACTTACAATAGTAAATGTTAAGACTACAACTGATTTTTCAGTGAATAGTAATTAAATTACGCTGAATAATTTTTTTAGAAATGCATTTTTGCTAATATAAGTAAAGTACGCAAACCTAATTTAAAGTGTCGGAACAAATTATTGCAATAAGTACAAAGCTCTCAGACAAATTTTTTCAGAGATGAAACCCAATTTGGAAGAAATAAATTACTCGAGAAATAAGTATTTATGAAACTCGTTGCTCAGAATTAAAAAAAAAAAAAGGGTTTCGGAGTTTTTCATTTTTAATGCCACTATTACTGACAAAACTGAAATGAATTAATTGCTCACGACGCGTGTTTTTAAGTACCGTTTTTAAATATGGCTTGTCTAGCGCTACTGTTGTTATTCCGCGCATGCACGCTGAGTACCTATATCTGTTGATTAGTCACGGACAACAGTGCTGATGCATCCGTCCGTGCTTCCGTTTATTTGTGCGTGTTTAAAATGCCTCAGATAATTATATATTCCGCCGCTTTGACTCGTTTACTGCAAGCAAAAGTCTGAAAAGCTGCCGAAACTCATCGGCAGGTTAATGAAGTGTAAGGAGAAAACACTACGACCGACGAACTGTAGGAAAATGGGTTAGAGTACTTAATAATGCCCATACTAAATGATGAGGAACTCAGTGGGCGATCGTCTGTCGTTACTGAAGACATAGTGTAGAAAGTTTAAGCGAGAGAAAGTTCGAGAAATCAGATGCTTTACGATTTTGTCTTTATTTAATGAGTTTCCTCAAGTGTTCTTTATAAAATTGTGGCAGAGGGCTTAAATTATCAGAAATTGTGCTTACAATGGGTACCAAAAATCTTGAGTGACCAGTACGAAACTGATCGGGTAAGTGGGGCTTAAACTTTCTTTGAGCGATACGGTGATAAAGATGATGAGCGTTTAGCCAATGTGTCACTGGTGACTCGAGTGACATCAGAATCATAACAACAATCCATGGAATAGAGGCATTCAAAATCACCCATAAAAGTAAAATTCGAGGAAACAATTTTAATACATCAAAGACAAATTACTGCATTGTGTTTTGAAATAGGCAGGGGGTGTTGCTTGTAAATTTTCTTTCCTCGGGGTGATACAATAAATTCCGAGACACGTTGTGACACTTTAACTAAACTGCATCGAGCATGCTCAGTAAATAGATTGTTTTGATGCATGACAAGTTCCCACGTGGCTTGTCGAACCCAAGATATCATTACATCATATGGCTGAAAACAAATTGACCACCCCCAATATAGTTCGGATTTGGCAACTAGTGACTACCATTTGTTCGTCTACTTGAAAAATAATTCAGGCGGTCAGCGCTATGGATGATGTCAAAACGGCCATGCTAAAGTGGTTAATCTATTATGGGGGCAGGTTTCTGTGAGGATGAAATTCAGAAGCTGGTTGTAGGGAATAATTAGAGCCTTAATATTGGAGGTAATTATGTTGAATGGTAAAGTAACGTACAGACTTTCTTATAAAAATAAAATACTTGCAAAAACTGCACTTGTTTTTGTTTGTTTTATGATCAAAACGGCAACTTCTTAAAAAAACCTGCCTCACATGCACCTCAAATCCACTAGATATTATTCATTTCGTTCAGTTTTTTATGACCCTTTAAAGATAGATTTTTGAAAGAGTTTTTCCTTATTAAGAATACACTGAATATTTTCTTATGTTTAGCTGAAGGTCATTACTTATGTTACATAGAACCTTCGGTAGACGGTGGTTTTCCGATCCCGAGGAGGGGGAGAGAGTTGTTGACCTTGATGCGGCAGCGTTATTTGGAACCCTGGACTAGTGGATCCGAAGAATGCGCTCCTATCAACCTGTCTGAAAAGACATCTTCTTTGGCTGGTTAAGTAAGGCGTTTCTTAACTTCTAATGTTGATGTAGAAGAGAGTCTCCGCATATTCCCCCTCCAGTATCATCGTGATGATACGAAGAGATACATTGGTTTGTACAGAAAGTTGCTTTTTGATTTTGTCAGCCATTACTGCAATTGAGTTTTGCTTAGACAGTTTCCATTTAAGTCATCGTGTCTCGTGTTGAGTGGCGGGCCTCGTCGACACGTGCGCCAGAGCCGGAATATCACTGGTCGTGATTTTGTGTGTACTTGTCTTAGTTAGACATAAAGAGGCAAGAGTTTTGAGTCAGGGGCATATGCAATCAGTAGGTATAGGCTGTGCTGCCATCTAGTGTTCAAGTCTTGAGTCACCACTTCGGCGGACCGTGGTTTTCCGACCCCGAGGAAGGGGAGAGAGTTGATGACCTTGATGCGGCAGCGTTATTTCAAACCCTGGACCAGTGGGTCCGAAGAACGCACTCCGACCAACCAGGCTGAAAAGACATCTTCTCTGGCTGGTTAAGTAAGGCGTTTTTTTTAACTTTTCACGTTGTTGTAGAAGAGAGTTGCCGCAAACCAAAATAGCTAGTTCGAAGATCATTGTTTCCTGTTCTTTTCCGGAATAAAAGTTCTACTAAACGAATAATTTCTCGATTAAACAAAATAGAAAACTCATTTAAATTGGGAGAACACGAGGTTTTAGTTTACTGTATTTTCAGTTTTGAAGAATTATTTGGGTCTGGCTCACAATATAGACATTATTTGGTCTACGTTTTTCTTTCTTTCTCACAATTTATTCTCGTTACACATGTACATATTTTAGTGAAAAACTAGTAACGCCACCTGTCATGATGATTGAATAACTATGATACAAAATAATCAGAAATATGAGAGAAACAATTAATACGATATCTCATTAGTCTGAAATAATAAAAACATCATTTATAAATCAATGTAGTTAAAAAAAACTATATTGATGAGCTTCAATTAATTACCTTTTTAAATAAATTAGTATGCTCCGCTTAGTTCTGGGCATTTATTATGAAAAAATTTACTTCCTCAGTCTTTTTTTTTCGGAAACTTATTGAGTAGGAGGGTAGAGAAAGAAAAGAAATCTTCCAGAAAACAGATTTTTTTTTTCCTTCCTGTCCTTTGAATAATAACGGCTGATTCTGACAGAAATCTACGTGAAAAATGGAAGAATGTTCCCATTTTTTGTACATAATCCACAATTCCGGAAAAAAAATTGCCTGTAACAGTAATGCATTAGTAAAAAAGCATCCGAAACATCTAAAATATCTACGCAGCCAGTTTTCTTTTTTAGGATATTCTCGGTTCTCTCTCTAAGAAATTTATCAATGTTTTTCAAAGCAATTTACAAAAACTCTAAGATTCTCTTTTTCTTGAAGACATCAATATCTTCGCGAATTCTTTTTCATCTTTCCATCCCATCAATATCATTGCGAACGCATTCATCTTGATCAAAGATTATCGTTACAATGACTGGCTGAAATTGAAATGTGAATACTGCAAGTAGATTCTATGATATTAGTGAAAAAAATGGCCTACCATTTTTTTTTTACAATTTTCACATACGAAACTTTCAATAAGTCTAAGGAATAAACTTTTGTTCAAATAGCTGCTGGAAATCTATCTATAACGAACATATCGAACAGCAGTTAAAACCATTGGTGAAAATAAATTACAGAATCTTTGAAAATCTATACCTTGCACTCACATAGCGATATTTGACCACCATGCGGAGCAATAAATAGTGAACCCAGGGGGAAATTTCGCTGTAATATTTCCATATAATTGAACTCACTGTTTAAAAAATTAGAAGCTATGTTGTGAACACAAACTTCACATAACATGGTCCTTAAAATCCAGTAAATTTGAATTACATTATATCTTTAATTGAAAAAAAGACATTTTATTTGATCTTATCAGAATTGAGGCATGAAATATCGCAACATGTAATTTATATTATTATTTAAAGTTAATTTTAATGTGTTTGTAAGATGTAAAAAGTCCTCAAAAAGGAAAGGGACACTCTTAACAACCCGCAATTCTCAACACAGATGGACAAAATTGACATCGATGTTAATGGATCAAAAGTAACTAAAGTTAATGTGGTTAATTAATAACAAAACTAATTAATTTCTGAAAAAAAAAAATTATAACCAACATTCGATATTTTTAAGTACCGAATTTTGCATCTGAAAACTAGTCGAAATTTTAAATTTACTAAAGTTCTGATTCTATGTTCTTAAGTTATGGGGCTTAAAAAATAAGAGGCCCAATGATAAATGAGTGTCTTAAACATTTGAAGATGAAACTTTTTTTTATTTACTTAACCGTTTCAAAGCTTTTTCAAAGCAATCGAAATGAGGATTGTTTTTTTTTTTTTTTTTTTTTTTTTCCTTAATAGCTAAGGCTAATTAAATAATATACATCGTTTCGTTTCAAAACAATGTAAACAATATCTTTACAGAAGTTAATTGTATTAAAAATGTTCTGTATCATTCCCTAAATAATCTAGGATATTAAGAGATCAACATTTAAAGCATTTTGTTTTGTCGTAAAGTTGCCATTCTTTTCTGTTTGAAAATTTTTTGAAAATAATATACGATTTTATATTATTACTAAATTTTTTCGATGGTTGAGTAGAATTAAACCCTTTATACTTTGTTTTTTACAACATTTATTACTATACATTTTTTCTTCATAAAATGCTTGAAAATAATTATTTTGTGATATTATGTTTTCGTAAAAATAAATTCTTAGAGATCAATATCTTATATTTTGATACATATACAAGCATCTTTTTATCCATTTGTTCCAAACCATTAAAATACAATTGGTCGGAAATTTATATGAGGATGATAATCAGCCAATGATTATGTTACACTACGTAATTAACATTATCGAGTTCGTAGCTTTTAAAAATTTTATAAACTGGTGAATTTTGATTTGTTTTCAATTTTTTTTTATTTAGTAATATTTCTTTTAAAACTCCTCACTGAATCCAAAATTCTCAATATATTAACACAAAACTGGTTTGAAAGAAACTTTGACAAATATGTATTTCCTACTATTTAAGTTTTGAAATATTCAACTATCTTTTAAAGAATTTCATATCATATATATCGAAAAGAATGGAAAGTACAATCATACATCTCGGTTAAATAAATTACTTCATTCCGAGACTCGGTTTGCAAGCCAAAACGTATGCAAACTGAAGCAATTTTTCCCCAATTAATTCATTTAAAATAGAACTAATCAGTTCAATCCCTAGAACCAAGTTAATTTTGTCTTGTTTTATGTATTTAGTTAGAAAGAAATATGGAAATAAAGGAAAATGGACTTTAATATGAAGAACCAACACAAAAAGAAACACATAATAATAGTTAAGGATTACATTTTAGCTTTGCAGTGGACAATTGCAGGTATGAATGATTGATTGTTAAAAAACGGGAGGACATTTTACAGATAGTACTTCATGGTAGAAATTCTACTTCCATAATAACACTCTAGATAAATCTTATTTTGTTGTTTTCACCTCGTTGCTCTTAAGAATAGTAATAATGGTAGATTCCTCTGCACCAAACTGCGTGGTAAAATTAGAAACACAAACATTGTGATATTTAGCTATTACTTTTTTTTTCAGTAATAATTCCATTAGGCGTCTTAATAGCACAATCATATACCCTGCCACCTTTTTGGATATCGAGAACTAATTTAGAGAAAAATATGCACTATAACCGCAATATGTGAACGAAAGACGTTGAACGAGTGAATGACAGTCGAGCTCAGTGACTCAAAAGCAAATGCTGCTATGATGCGCCAAACAAGGTATAACTGTGTACGTATTTAGGAAAAAAATTAGTTGACAGGAAAGAAGAGTTGGAAATAAAGAAGGATCGCTAGGGTATCCCTGGGGAACGTCACCTTCGTTTACCAAAAACTGCAAACACCATTGGAAAGTAAAATTCTGAAGGGAACCTCGGGGTCATGAATCCAGTTCTTACCTGAATAAGGTAAGCTCCTGAGGGGTTCGCGAAAGACGTTGAAGTTGTGCTAAATAAAGCTAAACTAAGCTTACCATGTGGATTGAATGTTCGAATCGATAACATAGATTATTGAAATTTTTGTTTTCATTTTTTATAATCCGTCCTCGATATTGAGACGTGTTTCAATATCACAGGAGCCATTTTTTTTTTTTATTTAAATAATAAATTTTTTCTTCTTTTCCATGAATAAATGTGTCATAAAAACCTGCAAATTTAATTTCAGCACGATAAATTGGTGTGAATAACTTCAATATATTTCACTATAAATTTCTTTCTATTTAATTGCCTTGTGATATTTTGCTTTATGTTTAACTTAAACTGCTCTAGAATTGGAAGAATCCAGGAAAGCAAAACTCCAGTAAAAATTTAAAAAAATCTATTTTTATTCAACTAAAATATTAACTGCCTTTATCTCGAGAATTTTAGTAATAATAAGCTTCGGTATGGGATTAACAGAATAATGTACAACCAAAGTTGGAAAGATAATCTGCAAATTGAGTAGTTAAAATTAATTCTTGAATTAGAAACTTATCCAGGTTTGATACAACCTAAGTTAAATCTTAAATTTGTGTTAGCTACATTTGTTGTTCGAGATATTTTCACCACAAGAAAAACATGCTATTCACAACATCAGTTTCTACTCCCGAACGCGTCTAAAAGTGTGTTCAAATAAAAAAAATAAAATTACAATCCACTTCCATACTTCGTATAATTGTATAAAAAACTTGTCCGAAAATAACCTTGTAACTCTTCTTCTTTTTTTTTTTTTTTTTTTATTTTTAATAATTTTTTTATATATAAATTAAAAAAAAAAAAGATACAAAATGAAATGAGTAAAATAAAAAAAAGTGAGTCCCAAAATTTTCATGCCTCAAATCATAAAAATAAATATTTTTGAAAAGAAAAAAAAACAGCATGTAATGAATTTAATAATGTATTAGTAACACATCATTCTACCACAACTTGCTTATACTATATTGAGAAAGAAAGAAATAGTCATAAAAATAAACAAAACTCGTTTTCAATTAAGTCAAACGACATTATTAGAGAAACTCACGTACTCGAAAAGCGTGCAAAACTTAAGCAACGAAGGTATTTTTCAACATACAACCATGAAATTGTTGAAAAGTAGAAAGATGATGCATTTGCAAACATCAGGACTATGACATCAGAGAGGAAATTACAGCACGCAAAAGGTGGAATGCGCGCGCTCAGTGCCAAAGCAATTGAAAAGAAGGAGGAAGGACGCACTTCTTGATATTCCCTGCAAGTGAAAATGAAATAGTACTTTCAATAATAGCTACAAGAAACCACCAGGATACCTTTACACGTGTTAGAATGATCGGCAAACTTGAAAAGGGGCGTAGTTTGACGAGTGTTGCACATGAGTTTCGAATTGACATAAGTGTAGTTTCAAGAGCTTGGAAAGCCTTCCAAATGGCAGGTACAGCTGTAAGAAAGGCTGAAGGTTGGTGGTTGGCTAAAGAAATCAACGGCAAGGGATGACTGGTATTTTGTTCTGCAGATAATAAAAAGATAGGAACCAGACATCTCAACAGGTATCACTGTTTATTGTAGTCATACGTCTGTGTAAAAGTTACCTATTCGCCCGTCATCCTGAACATCCCATACCATTAACAGTAGCCCATTGGTGGCACCGTTTACAGTGATGTCAAGAACACATTGACTACACGTCTCATCAATGGAGTTACGTTCAATTAACTGATGCGAATCGTTTCAGTCTGAGCGTTAGTTGATATGAGGGGAGACTTGGATATGGTTTCCTCTCAATAACATCAGTGAAAGATACTGTTGGGATGGTCTTGGAGTGCTTGTGTAGGGATGCATCACGTTGATTGGATGAACAGAATCTAAATTTTCGAAAGCAGCTCACTTTTTGGAGATCGTTACTGCACTGATATTATCCTCCCACACTTGCGTCTGTTACGTTGTCATTGGTCCAGACTTTACTTTTGTGGATGACACTACACGTCAACACATGAGCTTTCTGTTGAGGAATTTCTAAAAAGTGTGAATATCTGCAGAATGGATTGTTCAAGCTCCCCTAATTTAAATCCCATCGAACATATGTGGATACTTTAGGGAGACGCCTGGCAGCGCACGATCTTATCCTCCATAGAACACCAGCAGGTGACAAAGATAATCCTTGAAGAGTGGTAACTTATACCTCAAGAACTGCTAGATAGTTTGGTATTGAGAATGAATAGACGGTGCCAAGCAACTATTGTTGTTTATGGAAGGTTATATTCCTTTCTAAGGGGCTTTGGTTTATATTCTTCCTCATGTCCAAACAATGTATTTTACTAACGCTAATCAGTCAATAAAGCCTTTTTTCGGCTTTGTTTCGTAACTTATGTATACGATTCATTTTTGGCTACTGTGCATTCATCAACCTTTAAGTGATATATTGTACCTCCGTAGTATGAATTTCATGTCACCCATTTGATTTTTTCAGAATTACGGCATAATCTGAAAAGTTGCTTAAGTTTTGCCCACTCGAAATCCATAGTTTAAGTTCACATTAAGGGGGTCACTTCACGCAGCTTTTTCCTTTCCCGTAATGTTAAAAATAACCAATTTTAAGGAACATTTTTAAAAAATTGACTGGTTGTAGAGTTACCAATTTTTTTGTGTTCATTTATTGAATAGTTATTATTTTAATGAGAGCATTTTTTGAAATTTCAATAAGGTTTTTTTAAAAAAATTATTATGTGGATTAACACGTGAAAATTTAAAAAACAAAGAAAATTTGTGTACATTTCAACCTCTAAAATTTTTTTGAAAACTTTTTTTTGACAAAATCTCTCATTAAAATATGCCTTTATGTACTAGTAATACATGCACCAAGTTTCAAAGCTATAAGATGAGTAGGTTTTTTAAAAATGTTCCTTTTGTGTTGAAATTTACACTTTTGAGAAAATGCAATTTAAAGTACAAACTTACCATTCACTAATAGATACCAGCACCAAAGCTTTAATTGCTTGGGTCATCTGCTAGATCATCTTCTTGTCTACATTTTAATAGTCTGTTTTTAATTCTAGCTTTATTGGTTCTTTGTAAAACTGCCTTTTTTGCTTTCTTTATGTGAACACGATTTGCTTCTTGTAATGCTCGACATGTATAAAATCCAGGTTGAACATTTAATAAACTTAAAACTTTTAATTTTGTAATGAATCCTTGATTAAATAGAGATATTGCTTCATACTTTCCAGCTTTTAATGTTCCTAATTCTACATATACATTTATTGGGATTATGTACCAGATGATGCTATTTAAATTTTGCCATGTAGGCATCTAGAAAGTAGTTCAGGACAAGAAAAATCTCTAACTATTGTTTAATACAATTTATAATAACATCAGGTAAGTTATGTTTGTGTTTGTATTGTTTTCCTTTAATTATGGCCCTATTATATGCACACCATTTGTCGTCACTTGTGAGGCAAAGACCGAAATACTGAGTATATCGCAGCTTGTGCAATGACTTTGAGTGATTGAAGATCCAGAGTGCCCCTTCAACTTCCAGTTCTCCACTATTTCCAAAGTAATTTGCAAAATACTTCTCTCTGTGTGCATTTCCATTCCTCAAATTACATGAATATCTGGAAAATACTTCGGCATCAACAATCTTTCCAGTTTCGACACTAACTGTTGTCACGACACCATTTAGAGAAACAAGCCCCCTTTTGCCAGGCGCCATCAATAGCCACAGGTACATTTGGACTTCCATCATTATTAAATATTTTTATCAGCTATTGCCATAGAAGCTTTTGCGACTTCCTCTATCGCATCATATAATGTGTGGGATAATTCATAAAAGCACTTAGTAATGGGAGGTAAATTCATCACTCCGCAAAACTCTTTCGCAGCATACCCTTTACCAATTGATCTCATAGCATATAAAAGTCTTGTATTAACTTCATGCACATTAGTTAATCCTTTATTAGTTAAACTCTGAGTTATTATAGTATTAAGGACTGGTTGTTTGAAATCACAACTGTCACAACATATAAATGGTTCAGTAGCCAAACCTTGGTTTTGACGACTAAAATTAAAATGGATTCCATGTTTTTTGCATTTTATGCACAACACACATAATTTTAAGCAATAAGAAAACAGAGAAATGTCAATTATTTCCTTCAATTTATCAGAAGAATTTAAAAAAAGCTTTATACTCACCAGCATACTTACATAACGTTGATACTTACCATACCAGCATACTTACCATATTTATAAACATTTGTTTTTATAAAGTTTATATAACTTAAAAAGAACTTTTATTTAATAAAAAAACATCTCTCTCAAACTTCTATTTCTTAAATGTTTGAGCATTAAACCGAGACATAATGAAAAATATAATGAAAAAAGTTTTCGAAAAGTACAGATAGTTTACATTAGGCGATTCTAATATAGCACGCTGCATTCGATAACAAACGCTAAAATGTAAACAAACTCCTATTACTATTCACTTCAATTCTTTCCTCAACAAGTTGCTGATCGATGAAAATTGTTTTCATGAATTTAAAATAATTTGATAAGGCTGGAAAGAAGCATGTATAATATGTTTTGGTTTGAAAGTGGGCGTGGCAATCAGCTGTTTCGGGTCTTGACACATGTAAACAACTTTTTAAAAAAATATTTAAAATACTTCTAATTTAGCTAGAACAAAGATTTAAATTGCATTTGACGAAGAAAGATTTGTAGTTTCTTTTTCAAAAAAAATTGAAAAATCGATTTTTTGACCGATTTGCGTGAAGTGACCCCCTTAATTCGTAGGGAATGATGGCGCATACACTTTATCTTCCACTAAGAACCAAAGGAAGAAATCTCATGAGGCCCTGTCAGGTGACTTTGGTGGCCGGCTATGCAACATCAAATCATCTGAACCATTGCGACTGATCTAACTGTGAGGGAACTCCATGAAAGCTTCTACAACACTTATCATGAAATAGCTCCACAAAGAACACACGAGGACAATCTATTACTTACAATATAAGGCTTCCTTTGTATTTTTGTTTTACTTATCATTTTGTGTCGTTTATTTTTGAAAATATGGAATTTTAAAATTGGAAGATTCATTTTGATTACCTTATATACATTTACATATATATATATATATATAACACATGGATCAATACATCCCGAGACTAACATTGAAAACAACATTTTTTTTGCAAAATTTTTTTTTATTCATCAACATAACACCTTTTGTTAATCACCTTTTAGGGTGATACAATCGTTCCAACGCTTTTCCAAATCCTCTTCCCCATTTTTGCCAGAAATCTTTTTTGTTGCAGGAGTAAATTCGATAAACAGCTTTCTGAATCATCGACTCGTTGCTGTTTTTTTCCATCGAAAGCAATCACTGGCACCCATTGGAAAAATCACATAACTACTTCAAAACCTTTTCAGTAATACACTTCCATATGATATCTGTCATCTCAGCAATCTCACGGAGCTTCACTTTACGATCTTTTCCATTATAATTTATCACTTCCTCCATTTTCCATTTCCTTCCACAGGTCTACCCAGGCGTTCCACGTCATTTGTGTCAGTACGACCGCATTTAAACTCGACAAACCGCAAACAAATCGTTGCTTTTGATGGACAAGAGTCCGGGTAACATTTTTCAATCCATTGTTTCGCTTGCACGGTGTTTTTACCCATTAAAAAACAATGTTTTATCAGAACACGAAACTCGGTTTTTTCCATTTTTTAAACAAACTGCAGAACGACTTTACTCCAACCTCGATAACTCAGCTGTTTCTGGTCCGATCGACTTAAAATTTTGACATGTTTCAAGCAAAGGTTAGTACTCTAGAAAGACCTGGTTACTGGTTTACTACGAGCGCCATCTCTGGGTTAGTCTCGGGAGTTATTGATTGATGTGTTATATATATATATATATATAACTGAGCTTACTAACTTTTGCATTTAAAATAATTTTACCAAAGTTTAAATCTCATAAACATTTATTATTACATTTAAATTTGAATAGCATATTCTATACTCATCGTCAAAAAAAAAAGTTGAACTCGAAAGAGAAGCAAGGTACGTAAATGTGAATTAAGAAATTATTTTGTCTCTTTTAAATGTGCAAATGATTAAAATGTTAGCTGCGTTGACGCTAATGATATCAGCAAACGCGTGACTTACCGTACCACTAAGGACTTTCTAAAAGGTTTCTTAAAAGCGTATAATTTTGATTCTAACTAGTGTGTTTACGTTTAATTTATCGCTTTGAAGTTTAGAATGTCTTAGAGGGGAAAGCGACAGCCGGTTGAACAGTTGGACACCTCTATAAAGAGTCGCATACTAGGACTACATGAAGGCGGATAGTCAGTCGGCCTGATCGCGGTCACGCAGATGCTTCAGTTTCACGCTGAAGGCGAAGTTGTTACAGCGAAGTTATCGCTCATAACAAGTAAGCTCAGGGAGAGATACAAGGACTACAAGTAGGAAATATCGAAAAAAATTTCCAATTGAGGGGCATCAACTGCCACAATTCCGGACATTATGCGAACACTGATGCCCTCTCTGCATCATTCTGTAAGTGCCAGTTACATTAGTAGACGGCTGCGTGATTGCTCAAAGACCATTACGGACATTGCTCTGACACCACAGCAGCGTTGCCAGAGATTTCAATAGTACTATGAAAGATCAGTATGGATTCGTAAGAAATGGCGGGGGTTATCTTTAGTGATGAATCTCACTTTTTTTTCGATGTGGATGATAACCAAGCACGTGTGTGAAAGCAACGCGGCCAGCGCCACCATGAAATATTCGCTGTCTTTCTTCACACATCTAGACAGCAAGGTGTAATGATATAAGATTCGATCACCGCTGGTCTTCATCAGAGCTGTTTTGACAGCTCAAAGGTATGTTAGTGGGGTCCTTCGACCGGTGCCATTCTTTTTCTGAACGCCCATCCTGGTCCTGTATTTCAAAGATACAATGCTCGCGTTCATACCGTTGCCATCTCAAGAGCTTATCTCACAGATATAAAGACTAAGCAGTAGCCAGCATTTTCGCCAGTCTTGTCACCCATAGAAAACTTATGGAGGCTGTTTTGTTAAGATTTCGACGCTACCACAAAATTTGCCAGATTCACATGCCGAAGTTCAATCTGCATGAGATGAGTTGAATCAAGATACCGTTAAGAGCGCTTATGATTCCGTGCTATGTAACAGTATGCATTGGAAATAATGACGGCCCAACATCCTACTGAGAGTTGTAATGGTTTTGCATTTTTATCAATAAATTTTGTCATATCCGAGATAAGTTCTTAATCATTTATTGTTGTTGGTTAATACTGACTTACTTGCAAATATCATTTCAATCGGATTTTTTCTTCAAAGAACACTTTTTTTGTTGTTGATAAGTGTTTTTTGTAATTTGCGTGCACATTTAAATGTTTTTAGAGTTTAACAACATACGTGTGCGTCAAATGAATTTTCAATACTTACTAAACTTCTATTTTCTTGGTCAAAAATGACTGAAAAAAACTTTGCGTGGAACTAAGCTAATTTTTCAAAACAAAATACTATTAAAATTCATTTCATATCATAAAATGAACTTGAATGCGCAATTTCTTCTGCATAATTATGCAGGAATATACTAACTTCCTATGAATCTATTTCTATTTATACATAAATTTTTACTTCAAAATACTTTTTTATTCTTAAAAACTACTGTAATTTATGCAATCATTTCTTAAAAAATTCTCTGTTTCAATCTGTGTCTTTTGTCACAACAAAAACATAAAAATTATTCCGTTTTGGGTGGTCTATACGGAAAAGTTCATTGGCTGTTCGATATACACTATGGGACCTCGTAATCGTAAATTTTCAGCGCTTTTTTAAATCAAAATATCCAAGGGTGTGTTTCAGATTTTTCTTGGAAGAACATCTGTTTCGGATATGAATACTGTTTTCTACCCGTTGATTTATTGGAGACTTTGATAAAGTGCATTAAGCTCGCATATTGAACAAATCTGGATACATTTTGATTTGATAAACGTATTGGTATGATTTGATTTCTTGAAATATATTTATGTGTAATAAGGAAAATCTTTGTTTCTTTCTTTATAAGGAATTTTTTTTTTTTTTTAAAAAAAGTAACGCAACACTTTGTTAAATATGTTTCTTCGTAACGGTTTAGAAGAATAACAAACTGTTTCCCGAAAAGAATTGTTTTTCTATCCATTCTTTTCTTTATTCTAGAGTGATTTTTATATTTAAATTTGTACATAAAATGCATAAGAAAATTATATTCCTAATTTTTTTCCCATACTGCTTCTGTAGTTTATCATATGAAATACAAAAATGAATAATATTTGCCATTAATTTGCCAAATCTGCTGATTTTATTTAATATAATGTAGTCTGATATGTATTTATGTCTATGTGACCTAAAACATTATTCAGTAGTTTTAACTTTCCGTGACATTCTTTACATTTTGTCACTTGGAAAAAATATGATCTCAAAATTCCATTAGATCCTAAATTATTTAAATAACTAATAAATCGAAACTTATGAAATATGGTTACCACCTAAGTACAAAATATAAATCTTTGAGAAGACTGATGGACTTTTTGGTTCTCAGAATTCTGTTACAAAATGATACTGAATCTAATCCAGAACTTATAAAATAAATTCTGGGTCAGATTCTATTTCTTAGGAAATGCCACTGACACATGGTTTAGATAAAAGAGCATTTTGTTTTAAATATATTTTTCTCTCTTAACTTGATAATATTTTAAAATTTCTATTTTTTCCCATCTAGCATATTTGTCCTTTCCAATAAAAAATTATTATTTTTAAAGAATAATGATTCAATAAATCCAAAATTCAGAGTGATTGATCGATTTTATTAATGTCACACTAGAAGCATCAAGAGGGTTATTGGCGACGAATTTCGTAATATTGAGCATTGGTCAATGATGAGGACGACACCTGAGCTGACATCTCTCTCTCCCAACTTCTACAACACGCTACGCCAATAGGAGGACTTTGGATCTCGTCAGATTTAACGTGCAACAGCCTCGGTTACACCGCGGGTCTTTAGCGACATCAAAGCTCGAACCCACGACTCAACGAAAACCACCGG
>BMAW01000574.1:411536-439036 GCA_019974015.1 Nephila pilipes | reverse complement strand
TATATTCAAGGTGAAAAGGATGTCTATGTAGACTGCGGGATTTTGAATACTAATTTTTTCTATAAAAACGATATAAGAAATGTTCAATTTTTACACCTCCTTATCCCTCTCCCGTTGCTACGCCATTGTTGATGGGAATAAAATTTTCAAAAGGGTTTTTTGAAGTCATGAAAATGTAACGGCTTTATATAATCCACATTTTAACTGTCTTTATTATTTTAATAACGAGAATCAAAAACTTTGAATTCCATTAACCTTTGGAGGCCGTTGTGTTACACGAAATGTGTCGATGTATAACAGAAAGTGTATAATAGAAAATATATATAAAATAAAATAAATATTAAATGTTAACCCGTTCACTACCAGCGTATCATATTTGATACGCTCGCGGTGGCTCTCCTGTGCCAGCGTATCACAATAGATACGCTCCGGAATGCCTTCTGCAGACCTGCGTATCAATAGTGATGCGAACGTTTTATTTGATTGTTTAAATATTACTAGATGGTGTTACATTACCGCGAAATCTATATAGATAGGTTATTTGGAATGTTGACCTTGGTTATATGGGCTTGGATTTCACTTCTGGGTACCATGGTTATTGTTAAAAGCACATATTGCGGTGCGGTTTTTTAAATGTAATGACGTGATTTATCTGATACTGATATTTGCTAAATAATGAATGAATCTGACAGTAATGTTAGCGAAAATAATCCATATCTGTACATAAACATCAAAGTAAAAAAAAGGACTAAGATGTGCCCTTTGTTCAAAATCTAGCGTGAAACGTCAGAATATGTGTGTAAGACATATGACGTTGGACTATGCATTGATTTTTTTTCTATAAATATACCATACAGCAAAATAAGATTTATCTTTTATATTTATATATTCCATGTAATGATACATCATTAAACCATGAAATTTATGTATCATATGTAAATATATTTTGTATTTTCTTAAAAGTAAGATTTTTTATGTAATTTTATGTATAAAACATTCAATTTTCGATTAAATCCTTTTTTCTTTTGTATATATTAAGTTTAATGCATTTTAAATAAGATATGTAAATACCAAAATATTTTAATGAATAGCTGATTTTAGAGGAATTTTTTTTCATGAATTAGGCTTAGTATCTGAAATCGTCAGGGCACAGAGTGACACTCCGCTGTAAGAAGCCGCGGGTCCAGAGAAGCACTTCTTTTTTCTCCCTCCGGTAGCGAAAGGGTTAAATGTATAAAATAAAATGTAATGAAAGCGTTGTTAAAAGTGCAACATTAGTTTCTCATCGAAAAATCTAAATGAAATCAGAGCGGTAGAAATTTTAATCATATTCATGACTGAAAGGCTTGATTTAAATAAATAAAGAGAAAAATGTTGAATTGTAATGAAAAAATACGAACAATTTTCAACAGCTTTCGTTACGTTAACTCCAAATGTAAGAAAATTTATTTTAAATATAAAAAAAATTAAAAATCTCAGTTATTTCAATAGAGCATCTATGATAAGGGAATATATATCTTTTTCAGGAAAAAGAATTCCCTAACTTACTCACCTTTTCCTATAAAGACGGAGGAATATCTCTATAATAGATATTTTGTAATAGTATTAATTCAATTATGATTATATTAATTAAGTGCTGAAGATAAAAATTATCCCTACTCAAAAATCTATTTAAGATAAATACATTTTTAATAGAAAATATTTGAGAAAATACATTTTTTTAATTTTTAATTAAAAGTTTGAGAAAAATGTATTTTAATATTAATTGAATGATTAAAAATACTTTTGTGTATTCATTAAATGTATGAAATCAATAAGCTTTTGATAATTTATTGAGAATATAATACGCATTTTTTTGTGTGTTAGGAACATACCTTTTTAAACGTCGTTAATTGCTTTTAAGATACGCCAAATTTGTTAGTGAAATATTTATATTATAATAATTGCGTTTTGTATTAAAATGTTAAGAAGAGATATGAAGAAAGAAAAATGAAACTGTGCAATATTTATGGATAAGGAAACAGCATGTGGATTGCAAATTTATGCACTATTATGGAATAACGAAAACTATTTAAAATCATGCACCGACTTCAATATTATAATACACTTGGATATGAAAACTTTTGATGATTAGAAAAACAAAAGATTAGTTATCGGAAAGAAAATATTTGACATTTTTAGTTTTGCCAGAATGGCTTTCGGGGATTTGAAGATATATTAATATTTTAATAATGCCGGCAACAAAAAGAAAAGTATTTTGTTTAAAATCAATTTTCCAATTGATTT
The DNA here is from genome assembly GCA_019974015.1 of Nephila pilipes. Taxonomy (NCBI): domain Eukaryota; kingdom Metazoa; phylum Arthropoda; class Arachnida; order Araneae; family Nephilidae; genus Nephila; species Nephila pilipes. The sequence goes on along the minus strand of BMAW01000574.1, from coordinate 436,750 downwards.
AGTTTTCACAATTAATTTAAATTATATGAATATTCACCATGAGTTTATTATATTCAAACGATTCAAATATTTTCTTACTCGATGCATTTGAAACATTTTGACATAATATAATTTTTCAATATACACCAGTGCCAGAAACTCGAGAAATACATTTCAGGTTTAAGTCACGCTCTTTATACTCTTCGCAAGATTTATTTCCTCTTTTCCCATCAATTTAAGAGCATTTTATTAAATCTTTACCAAATTTTATTAAATTGAAATTCCCAGCGCCTGTAAAACTTTTTTTCCTTCATACACTACCTCTAAAAATAAATGATCCATTAGTGGCGTTTGAAATCGGATATATTTATTGTTTCGGGTATGAAAAAGTGAAAACACATTTCACGCTAATGCATGCTGGAGGGAAAGAGAAAATGTTGAATGTATAGCGAAGTGACGTTTTATTCAGCTTTATTGAAATCGCATTTTACCAAACTTTTCATTATCAAAAGTGTTTTCGATTCGTATAATATAAGCGTGAAGGATTTTAAGCTGCTTAGAAAATACCTTCGAATTTATTCATAGAAATTACAAATAAATTCTCCGTATTGTATACTTGATTAACTTTGTTGCCCAATATTGAAGAATTCGTATTTATAAAAAAAATTATACGAAGGGGGAAAAAAGAAATACTTTCCTGTGGGTATTTTTTTTTTTTTTTTTTGGCATTGAATATCTATCCATTTATTTGTTACTGTTATCCATTTTCTTATTATTATCATCTATCCATTTACTTGTAAGGTTGAAGAAGATTGAAAATCTATGCAATACGTTTCAATTTGAGGAGAATAAAAATATAGTATAAATATACAATTATATTTTGAAAGTTTTGCTTCTTTCAAACATCTTAGAACTAAAATCTTCACGTTCAGACATTGAAAAAAAGATATGGAATGCTTATTACACTCAAAAAACTTTACATTTAATAGGCTGAACCGTATTTTTAACATACAAGCACTTGATTTATTAACAGGTTTAAACTTGTAATAGTAAATGAATCCAATTTGTATTAAAGATACATTTTTGGATTTTAAGTTATACGTTCGGGATAGTTTCTTAAAATGATGCAGAGAGATAGAAATATAAGAATATAAGATTTTATGCAAGAGAATATAGTAAAATTTTGATTATTACTATGTAATAATCGAAATATCTCACTAAAATTTATTCCGCATATTAATCTATCGTCATGTACATAATACTGTAAATTGTAGCAATTAATGTTGATTTGTGTGATTTCAGGAAGCTGTAGATCAAAGTATCCCTGCAGTATTGTAAAGTTTTAATTATTATCCCGGGGTACAGTAGAGCTTTGAATTTTTATAACAATATAATCGAGATAGAAACTTAATTCTTATTTATTATACTTAAGGCTTCTCTGCATTGTCACCATCCTGAGTTATACGTTACTTCCACCGTTTCTTGACCTGTCAAAGGTCGTCATTGTAGAACTCAGGAGTTTGCACTTATCTTTGTGGGTTATTCCCATCTACGGTTTTCTGATACCAAACCAAACAAAATTAACAAGCCGACTGTAATTTACAACTGTATGCACGAAAAGGATAAATTAATATGAAGAATAAATTTCATCCAGATGACTCGGTTATTCCTCAGTAATAATTAAAACTTTACAATACTTCTTCGAATGAAGTATTGCTTATAAATCTACGAGCCGAACCGCTTCCGAACAGTTCGGCTAGCAAATGTACGCGCATTAAATGAACTGCTCTCGAGTCACTAGCGGAGATTCATCTGTTGTTGCTTTTCCGACGAGTAAAAAGGGAATCCCTTTCTCAGATTGAGACAGTGTGTTATAAGTTTTCTTTTTGTGATCACGACCATCCAAGCTGCGGTTCGAGGTTGGTTCGCACTTCCCTATAGATCATTAGAAGCTTGTTGTGTAGATAATTTCAACGAGCTATTCGGCTCGCAAATGTATACGCCCCTTAATGTAATCAGATCTATCAGTTACCTTAAATTGTTTAACTGAAAAAGTTTTTCTACATTGATGATCTTTTAATGTGAATTTCAATAGAATGTGATTAAAATTCAAACAAAGTTTTCGATTTTCACATTGATAACAATTGATTATTTTTCTCATGAACATATAGATTAAACATAAAAATAATAATTCTCATAGATATAAAACATTGGTTCAATTATTTAATATAGAGAATAATTACTTTTATAATTATGTAAATATTTTAAGACAGAAATTAATGTAAATAACTTGCAGATTTCGATATGTTATGTATCATGAATGATCTCCTCAAGACTGTCTACTACTGTTAGCTTAAAGTTTTACTTTGCAATCCATCTGATTTTACACTTTCACTTAAGATTTAAATCTGGAAAGGATTTGGTTTGTATATAATAAAATAGTTCACCAACTAGTAAAATCTGGTTTTCAGATAGTATTGTAATATTTATTTTGAAATTTATTTGTTCTTTTCCCCCAATTATTAATTATTTTATTCAATTTTTCCAATTACATTACTTAAAAAATAATTTTTATATTTCTTCCGTCTTGTGAAAACTTTGACTAAAGAAATTTTTTTTTATTCAACTTTCGTTTCTTAAATTATTCTTTATTAGAATTATTAGAAACATTGGTTCAATGAGATTCGATAAAGACTTTGAAGTATAATATTTGTGTGAGATATTATTTCAAATATAGAAATTTTTATTTTTCGGAATGGTAATTATACATTATTATAAAGAAGATTATAATCAAAGATATATGACTCCGCTTATGTGTTTAATTAATTTTAAGGAAATATCATTAATTTAAAGTTATCACCCTGTTTTTAGAATTATTTCGTAATGATCTTAGCAATATGACGAGGCGCATTTTATGTCGAAAGATGCCGGCACTATTAGCGAACGCAGTTAATAAGATCATAGTTACAATTAGTTTAATTTAATGATCATAAACTGAAGCCTGTTACGTGAATTATTTTTCCAGAATGATAGGATTTAGTTTTCCACGGAAATTTTTCTCCACGTTCTGAAACACATTGATTAGGAAAGTACGTGTTTGTCTAATCCAGTCCCGGCTGTTTGAGCAATGTGGAATAAAATTTAAATAAGCGAATCAGGTGATTTTTTTTTTTTTTTTGATCGTCTGTTATGTAACGTTGTTAATTTTGCACCCGTTTCAAATGAAAACAAAAGATTCATTCAACAAAAGTTTAATGGACTTTCGATTACATATTATTTTGTGCAGAAGGACTCAACAAACAGTATACCACATAGCAGAAGCGATCTTTGCGTGGTTTTGCCGCCGTAGGCACATCTAAAAAGTGTCATCCTCTCACAAGCTTCGAAGAAACTTAAAAAAAAAGTACTCTAATTATATAACCAGAAAAATGACATATAATTATTGAATTAAAACACTAATAGTTATGGAGATTTACGAAAAAGTGTATTTTTGAAAAACAAAATTGACATTTTTAACACGAGCTAACGACAACGAACTTGCAAACCACAACTAGTACCTCTATTTTTAGAGATAATTTAAAGGTACTTTAAAAAAATAATAAATAAAACTAGAACAATGATACACACACACACACACACACACACACACACACACACACATATATATTGTAATTGTTAGTGATTTCCCGAATTGTGCCTATGTGGACTAAGTGCCTTAAAATGTTAGCCTTTTTGACATCTACGAGTTACTGTAGACACTAGGATGGCGATGTAATGTCCTTTATTTATATTTTATCATTTTTTTTATCATATTTACAAGCTACAATAACGCTTTCTGAGATAATTTGTCTGAAAAGCATTGTCTTCTTTTTGAAATCATTGGCTACTTCGTAGGAATTTCCCATTTTGACACTTTACTAACAGAAAGCCGATGATGGAATAGTATATAAAATTCTGTCTAAGGTAAGTATGAGTAATTATTTCAAACAGGGCACATACACTAGAATAATGATACCACACACATATACATATTTATTTCTTTAATATAGAGAGAAGAACTCTTGATCACACAAGTAACTAAGTCGAATTTTGATTTTATACCCATCTCTTTCTTTTTTGCGTATACAGTTTTGTCTTTATTATAGTCAGTTTTTGTGAGGCTTGATCAAATATGACTAATATTATAAATAAAATATGAATACTATAGTATGACATAATTAATTATGCAAAGTTTTCAAATATGTTACATTGATATCCAGTAGTAACTTATTTTTATCACAACGAGAACTGTAGATAGAAGAGAAGCTGCACATTCTCTCACGGACCCCACAAGCACTCATCAAGTTGATAACCTAATTTTCGAATTTTTTCCCTGGAAAGTTCTTCAAGTGAGCTCTATCAGCTCACATTGAATTATTTTAAAAATTTGACCTTAGTTTCACGAACAATATACATTTTCTTTAGGTATCTGAAGTATCGTTTAAAGTATATCTCAAATATATTACATTTTATGTAAGCGCACTGGACACATTCAAGAAAATGCGCCTTTAAGAAACTGAAATTGATTCATTGCCAATATCTTTAGAAAGCGATGAAGATTTCTTAAGAATCTAAATAAGCGTAGCTGAACAATCTTAAAAATATTTAATATATTTAAAAGTATGAAATGAAAACTTATTGACTGCTTGATCGAAATAATTTTTTATGAAATCATAGTTCACCATGAATACTATAAGAATTGCCGGTAAAACTTTCGTTTATGAGTTTTTCTGCTAAATATTTTATTTAAGATAGTTCATACTTGTAGATATATATGTTGTATTGGGAGCGGCTATGATAGCTTAGTGGTCATGGTCGCTGCCTTCGTTGTCATCTAGGGTTCGAGCCCTGCTGCAGCAAAAGACCGGGTAATATGGCGGGGTTGACGCACATTAAATCTGGACAAGGTCTCAAATTCTCTCGTTTGGGTTGTGTGGAAATTTGGAGAGGGTGAGTCGCACTTGACCAAGGTTCAAAATTTCGAAGTCCGTTGCCATTAGCTTTCGACAATGAGACGTTAACAAACAATCACAATTACATGTTGCGTGAAGAAGAGGAGGGGAGAAAAATATTTTTTCTCCCCTCCTCTTGTTATATATTTTACCATAATTTTTTTTAAAAAAAATCAAATTTTATTGCAATAGTGTAGACTTAAGAACATGGTAAAAGTCTAAGAGAAAAATATTTTGGTGATTAGTTCCTATTATCAATTTAAGCAATGAATATGCTGTTAGATAATGACTCGTGACTGTTGCCAATACCCAGAAGATAAGCTGTAATGCAATATTAAAATCACCAGTTCAATCGATTATTATTTTACTAATTGGAGAGACTTAAGCTCAATATTTGGTTGAAGGTAATATATCATGGTATAAAATGCTTGAATAAAAAGTTAACTCATGGTTTCATTAAAGTTATTAGGTTTATTCTTATTAGTTTTATGAGCAAATAATTAAATGAGGTGATTGATTAAATTACGGTACAAAATTTCGATTTTTGCTAATTCATTTCACAATATCGATTCCTTATATCATTTAGAATCTTGGCTGACGGTAGAATTAAAAACAAAGAAAGTGGAAAAACGATTCTTTTTTCCGGAACTCAATATTAGTATTTTGAGAAAGGGAAATCAATTGATGCAGGACGAAGTCAGACTCTAAAAGGCTTTAATATTCAAGTTGAATATTATCAAAATCAATCTCATAAGCCGATAACTTCGGTTGGAAGTCTCAAAATGTTATATAATCAATGGGAAGTGTCGGTGTAAGTAAACCACTGTTCCTTCCAAAAAGTCAAAGAGGAATATTCTCTAAATTATTATACATAGCTACGGGAAAAGGATGTACACTACCAAATCAATATTGGGAAGGATAAGAATTAAAAGGGTTTTCAGTCACTTAACATTTTTTCTGTGTCTGACTACATAAGGTTGTAAAATTCAAATAAACGTAATAATAGATAGCTACAAAATAACAAATTCGCCATTTGATATAAAACTTGAACATTTCGTGAATTTAAATGAATACAGAAATTGGATTTAAAAAGAAATCCTCCAGATAGTACTTTTCTTTATGTGTACTTGTCCTCTTTGTTGATGTCATTTCCTTGGGGGTGATTACATTTAGTTTCAATGTTGTGAATTTGTATACTCTTGCACAGTCATTGAAATTTGCTCTTTAATCATGGTTTAATTAAGTAGTTGTGTTAGTTTTTATTTATATATGAAAATTTAATTACTTAGAAATTTTTTATTTAATTCTTGTGCATTATTCTCTACCTATGTCTATATTTTCAGACAAAGTGTACTCAATTTATTCATTGGATTATTTTTAAAATAAGTTTTTGGTGATAAGAATATACCTCGAGAATAATTTTACATGAGATTCATTATTTATATAGTTATTAAAAATAATTTTAGACCAATTGCTATTTATGTAAAAGAATGATAAATGAAAAAAAATACAGCAAGCACAGCATAAAACATTTACAGTATTGGTTACTATTATTTTCTCATTGGGAAAATATGTGAGCAAAATATGTATTCTAATTAATAAATTGAGCGCAAACAATACTAAGTATTAATTATTTATTAAATAATTTAATACTCTTAATAATAATAAAAATTAAAAGTATTAATTCTTTGTTTAATTCATAATCAAAATTACACCGCATTTATCGTGTTATTTGTGGTAATATGGAAAACATATGAACAATAAGTGAATATAAAAGCTCAGCAAAGGCTGTGAGAAAGATATGATCATTAAAATAGAAATTAGTTTCTTGAAAATGGTTTCAGAAATATTTTATAGAATTCAAGAATCCCTTTAGAGAGAAGAGAACAATTATTTATTATAATTCAAAAAGCAATTATCTATACGAATAACTTAATTAGCAAAGTGTTCGCATTGAGTATTAACAAACGTCTGCTTGTGTAAGGAAATGATAGCTTCAAAAACAAAATTTAAGGGTATAATATTATTTGAGTTGATAAAAAAATTAGTAGCTATTCTAAGAAATTTAACTAATTGATTTACGTTAAACGTTATTCATATCCACAAAATATGGTTACAATTAATTTTTTTGAAAAAAATCCTAAATTTAGAGAATTACATTTAAGTTTTTTTCTGGATTTAAGAATGCTCTTATATAATATTAAGGAATAAGAGCCTAACTCGGATCTATCTCTTTGAGAAATAGAAAACAAATGTATGTTCCTGCGTTAATCATCTTATTTTTACTCCATTATCATACATAGGAGAACAATATATCTTATTATTATATTTATCTCTATTTGAATGAATCTATTTTTTTCTGGTTTAAAGTATGTTCTATGTTTAAACTTCATTACTGTAATACGAGGGTGGTTCAAAAAGTCGTAAATTTAAAGGGTGAGGCTTTTCCATTTCTCATTCCGTGTTAGGAATGAGAAATGGATTATTAGGAATGGGAAATGGAGTAACTCACTGTGAGTGTGTGAGTGTATGAAAGTAGAGGTTTATGGAACAAGAGCCAAATCTGGCTCTGCTGCTTCGAAAAATATGCATCTGTGATTTAGATATTAAAAAAACCAACAGAAAAACTTATAATTGGTTAACACGAAAAATGGTCGAACATTGAAACGGGTTTCAAGGATAAGCCGGGGATGCGTCCTCCGTGTTTACCAAAGACAGTAAATCTCTTCGGAAAGAAAACTTCACTAAGTTACTTTGGAGTCATGATGCCCGTATTTATCTAAAGTAGGTAAACCTCTAGAGAGGGATCTCACTTTAGTATTGTCTATTGATCTTTTTCCTTTTTTTCTGAGAAGTCCATGAATATGATCCTCATCGTATCCCAAAAAATCGTTGCCATAACTTTTCCTGACAATGAAACCGTCTTCATTGTTTTCGGAACTCATTCATTAAAAATAACCCAATGTATGCGTATGTTTTGATAATTGCTTGGTTTTCGGTGTATAATAAAGAATCCAAGTCTCAATGACGGTGACAACTCGATGCAAAAGGTCTACTATACCTCGACGAGGCAGCAATCAAATTTTAATTTGGCATGAAATGTTGTCAAATCAAAACTGACTTACGAATTAGCATCAAATTGTTTTGACGCCATTTAACTGATGACAGCACACAGAAGTAACACCAGGCTTGCCTTAGTAATGTTATTTCTCCTCAAAAGTAGACACTTAAAACCCCTCTCGTATTCAGCGAATCTTTAACTTTATAATAAACTGTATTTTTGTAGAATATTTCTAAGCATTACGGATGCTGTGACATAAACAAAGGTACACTTTATAACTACATGGTTTTCTATACATACTGAGGTGTCTTTCGATCTGAAAATGTTATCAGAGTTTGGGTCCCGATCTTTGACATTAGGCGAAGACAGATAACTGTAATATATTTTCTTATCTTTCTTTTAATCCTAAAAATAATTCCGAAGATGAACTTAAGAAGTCAGTTTTTTCCCCAAATAAAATAGGATAAAAGATTACTAGAATATTGATGCTTTACCGTGAAACATTAAACCTACGAGAGAACCAAAGCTTATGAAAAGACATGTATATACCGTTTCTTGTATTATTTATTTCCGATGGTGAAATACAAGAATTGGTATAAACCAAGATTAAAAACAACGAATTTAAAGAATTACATTGCTTGATTTTGAAGTGGAATTTTTTTATAATATAACTATAAAGATGTAATGAATATAATGTAAAAAATTACGCGCGGACATTTTATTTTCATAAGTACTAATAAAGTCAACTTTTTTATTAACTTGAAGGGAAGTGCGCATTTTAAAGGGAAAATAATTCTAAAGAAATATTTTTTATAGTAAGAAGTTTTATTTTTATTTTTATAAATGTATCTGAAAACTTTGTGAAATTCAATATTTCTGTTAGATCTTCATTTAGAAAGATGTTGATCATAAAGAATCTTAAAAATTACTCGTAATGTATACTTTAAGAGCTCTGTAAAAGCACAAATGTATGTAAATTTGACAGCATTTTTTTTCTGTCTTCATCATTTTCAATATTTTACAAATTCATGCAGAGATAAATGCTTTTTGAAAACTTCAGAAGAGAAAAGTAACATTAAGTAGGTGCATTTCATTAACAATCAAGGAAGCTATTTCTTTCTGCATATAATATTTTTTCTCCCATTTACATCAAATTAATATAAAAATATTCATAGCAATCGGAAATGCTTTCATTACATAAGAAGAATCCGCAAGACTGTTTTTATAAATAAATTTCCATTTATTATTTAAAAATTATACTTACCAGGCAATACTCTGCATTTGGGGAAATTATAATTAACATTACTGAAAATCAACTAAAATGTTAAATAATAAAAGAAATATTCTTCACATAAATGCCTTTTAATTTCAAGCAAATAAACATTTATTTTAGTAATATATATGAAATATATGAGTGGGTATCATAAAATTTTAATTCCTATATAGAAATAGCCGATAAATGTCTGGATAAAACTTATTCTGTATGTTAATTCATTCTTATGTACATAATATTGTAAATTACAGCTATTCCTGTTAATTTGTTTGGTTTTTAGGAAGCTGTAGATTGAAGTAACCTGCAGTATGGAAAACATAGAGTTCAATCTGCCGAATTCTACAATGACGGCCTTCGAAAGGTCAAGATACGTTGGAAGATTGTGATAATGCAGAGAAGCTTTAAGAATAATAAATAAAAATCGAGCTTCTATCTCTCGATTATTTTTAGTAAAAAATTAAGACTATACTTCATCCCAGGATAATAATTAAAACCTTACGATATTACGAGTAACTTCAATCTACGGCTTCCTGAAACGAAGTAAATCAATATTAATAGCTGAAATTTACAAAATTAAGTTCATGAAGATAATTTAATATGCAGAATCCATTTTATAAAGATATATCGATCATTTCTTAGAAATAATTAAAATTTTATGATACCCCATTGTATATAAAATACATAAAAAAGGCGAATAAAATTATTACACGGTATTCTCTCACCTCCGACAACTAAAATATATTTAATATGACGCTATCAATCTCATTTGAATGAGTTGTTGTTTTATTTTTGAGACTGCTGTCAGTTACTGGTAGTCCTCGTAATTTTAGAACGCTTTCAGGAGGCAAAAGAGACATCCGTGTTGTAATCTATGTCTTAACAAATTTTCTCAAACTCCTATTACAACTTATTATGACTCAGATGTATTTCGACCTATTTATTCCATTTTGCATATCTTAATATGGGATAATTGAACTGATGTCCGAACTCTGAATCATTATCTGTTAAGGAGACTTAGGAGTAAATTATTATCGGTGTATGTGCAGGAAAAATCTCTATAACTTACCTATGAAACAAAGTAGAATCTTGACACTTTTGCCATATAATATTCATATATATATTTATATTAATTCTCCCATTTTTATGAAATTTTATAGAATTCGTAAGAAGTTATGAACGAATATAAATTGGTCACTTTTTTAAAATTACGAAAATCACAATTTTACTGCTCGCAGAACTCTGAAGCACAGCATTGATCAAAATTTGCAAAAGTAATGCTGTTTTGTAGAAAACTTTATACATACTTTTGATTTATACATGCTTGAAAAATTTTTTTTTGGATATAAATTATATAGAGAACTATGAAATTGTAAGAAAAAAAATTCAGCTAAGACTCACATAATTTTCTCTCTGTTAGTAATTTGTCTAACAACTGATATATAAATCATAACGAAACTTAATTTGAACATATTTATGAAATTTCAAACTAAGATGATTAATAGTTTCTAAGAAACTTCAGCGCTAGTTAAACTTTTTTGTTATGAGAAAAGGAAGTTAAAGTTGAAAAATAATAATTAAAAAAGCACGTTAAACAAGATTTAAAGTTTTCTCTATAACTGTGGAACTTTTGGTAGAATCGTTAAGCCTTTGCCAGTAAAATTATCAGAAAAGATGGAGCTGCAAAGTTCACTTTTTTCAAAAAATCGGAAATTTTATTTGAAGGGTCCTGAGATTCCTTAAGCCAATGAAGTAAGATGGGACCCTAAAGATTAATTGATTGTTTTATTAACGTCACGGTTAGAAATAAAACGAAGGTTACTCCTGACGGTATTCATAATTTTGAACATCTATCAAGTGACGAGGGCAACACTTAAGCACTCACTCACCAAATTTCCACACCATACCAACATGAATACTTAGAATATCGACAGATTTAATGTACATAATTCCCACTACACGATTCGATAGAAACAACTCCTGGTCAAGAGCTCGCGACCATGACCAACCAGTAACCATGACAACTAACTGCGACCGTAATATCAGATTTAATACTTATATGTAGAGAAAGTGCGAAAATATTCTTTTTTATTTATCACAAAATATACTTTCGTAACATTTTTTTTTATTTATCGAAAAATACTTAAACGGTTCTCAATTTGTTCTCCTGTAGTTATGATACTTTACATTAACTGAAAAATAGACGCAAAATACGGAAGATAAACTAATGATCTTCACGTAAGACATCTCTGACCCTCCAGGAAAAATAAACAGTCACAGTTAGGATAAATACGCCTCATTTTCGAAGACGGTTGCCACTTTCTCGATCGATGAGAAACAATCATTATCTTTAATACCCAATTAAAATGAATTAATGCCCATTTGCTTTGCCAATAATTGGTTTTAAGACCTTACTACGCGTTCAGTCAGAAATCCCATCAATTGAGATCTTGCGTACAAATTCAAACATTTACTTCAAATATAATTCTCATTCCTGCACGAGATTGTGTTGTTTCTTTTTGTGTTATTGGCTCATGTGTGTCTTCGTTGGTAATGCACGACATGTATGACCTAACATTCATTGACAATCAAATGCAATTTCTCCCTTGCACTTGCTCTTTCTTCTAGTTTATCAACAACAGCCAAGATAAGGCCGAAAAGATTACAGCATCATCAGAAAAAACAACACCGAGTATTGGAAAACACTCACCGAATCTATTTTTATCATTTTAATTGTATAGTTTAAAATAATACATTGATTTGTGCTTTTTTTTATCGATCGATTCGCCGATGTTGAATTGGTTACTTTGGAATGCTCTGGTTTTCTGCTTTGATAACTAAAATATATTACAGTTTTCTTTAGTTTTCTGGTAAAGAATTTCATTTACATCTCTTCGAGTCTATCTTTCGACATCTATGTCATACTGTCATCGAAATGTACTATAGATGTGTATATACTATACATAATGTTTTGATGACTGAAACAGGAAGATGATACATAGTTTCTTCAGTTAATTTTCGAGTAAGTATCCAGGAATTAAACCAGACTACACAAAGAAAATAAGAACTCAATAGTTGCTTAAACTCCGTAAAACGTTTTTACAGTTCTCAGTTTGAGAGGAAAGATGCAAGTTCCAACTACAACTTAATCGATAATCCAATAAGGATTAAATCGATTATCTAATAATGATTACTAGACCCGATTTATCCTTATTTTTCAATTTGACATCTACAATTATATAAATTATTAGCAATATTTCCAACGTACGGCCTGAGATCAATATTTCACCTTTGATATCTCTCTTCTCTTTTGATTTAGAGAGTAACCTTGCATAGAAAAGAAAAAAAACGGAAGATGCAGTTCGTTTCAATTTCTAATCCTTTTACACATAGCTTTGGAAAGGGAACGAGAGTTCGCTGGGAGAGTAGAACCAATAGAACAAAAAAAGTATCGTTCAAAATGATGTAATAAAAAACAGGAAAGAACCTCACGTGATCGAATGTGAGAGAGAATCTCACAAAACTGTTAGAAAAAGACTGGAGATTTATGATAAAAGGCAGAAATATAAGCAACGGAAGAAATGGGAATAATATCATACAACTACTAGTTTTTCTACATGGAAGGTAATTTCCGAGAATCCGGTTTAACCTGGTTTTACCAAAAGTTTATATTCAAATGTGTAAATGCCATTTCCCAGTAAAATTTATCGTAAACATGTCCGGAATTTTTAACAGTTTAAACACGAACTCAGAACTCGGACACGAGAGACTAAAAATAAAAACTCCAATTCTAAGTAATGAATTAACTGTGACAGAGTCGATAGTCGTGCAATCGTTAAAAAAATTGACACCTTTAATAATTTCAGCAGTTATCATTAGAGTTGGACAGAATTAGAAACGATATTAATGGATCAAATGTTAATATTAACCGATATTATGGCTCTAATTGATTGATTAATTACCTCAATTAACTTCTTAAACAAAATTTTTTCGTCTTGAAATCGGATTTTTTTTGCGTATCTAATTTCGTATTAATTAACCTAAATTTCAAATTTCATAAAATTCTGCTGACAAGTTTTGAATTAGGGGGGCTTAAAAATGGGTCTCTTAACGAAAAATGACTGTCTGAAATATTTCTTGACAAAATAATTTCTACTCAAATTTTTTCAGAGATTTTTTTTTCTCTAAATGATTTATATATTTCCCAATTATTAGTTTTAAAAACTGAAAAAAAGTATTAGTTATATGAAAGATATGAATTATTGAATACAGTTGCAAAGAAATTAATTGTAACAAATGAATATTTTTATATATTTGGATTTCCCATGTGTCTAAAAACCAGTAAATTTAAAGTTTTATGCAATTTTCTCCAACAGCTTAGGAAATATTCGACTTTTTAATTACGATTAGACGCAAAAACTGAATGAATTGATTAAGCTGAAAGACTGTGGTATATGGCTACCATAACAGTGTTTCTCGAATATCTCCGGAACTGATGTCATTTTCGAATGAAATTTAGAACATGAGCCATTAAGACCCTTTTTTACCTAATTCTGCAAAAATGAGCTTCTTTAAAGAAATTTTGGGAAAGTTTATCAAATGTTACTTAAATTATCCCATTAACACTATAATTTATTTCCTTTTCTGCAATTAACAGTGATACCAATTTTATCCAGTTGTAATGAGAATTGTGAACATTCTTTAGGATAACTTTTTTGAGGATGGTATATATTTTTTCTTTTTTCAGAAGCGATTTTATTTCTGTTTTCCTTTCATACGTAGGCGAGCTATTGTCATTAAGGAACATTTTTAGATAATTTTTGTCTCTAAATCTTTTTTACTGGCTTTTATTCGTTATGTTCATAATATGTCTAAAAAATATGTCATTCCAGCTCAAAATCTGTACTCGAATTTTAATCGAATTTCTATCAATTGATCGAACTGAAGTTTTATATGTATGCATAACTCTGATGACAATACAATATTATAGAATGCTAAAGCAGTGACATACTTAATGTACCTGGGGGGTCCAGGCCTTGCATTTAACAATGTCCAGTTTAGTTGAAATTTTGCACACACGCAAGGCTCTAGTAATTGCTTTTTAGTTTTAAATTTTCAGACTAAAAAGAATCAAATAAATATAAAAAATATTTTTAAATCCAGCTTCTATTTAGAGATCGTTTGGTTTTATTAACGAAGAACTACTTGAGGGCTATTGGCGACGGACCTCGTAATTTTGAATCTCGGTCAAGTGACGAGGATGACACTTGAGCTGGAACCTACCTCTCCTATCTTCAACACCACGCCAACGGGAGGACTTTGTGGGCCTCGACAGATTCAATGTGCGTTAGCCCCGGCTTCACGGTGGGTCTTTAAAAATCAAGGTTTGAACCCCACTCGACGAAAACCACCGATCGCGAGTTCACGACCGTGACCACAAGGCTACCGGGGTCGAATTTAGAAATGGATTAAAGGTTTAAAAATAATTTTTAAATGTAAAATAATATATAATTTTTAAAAGTTTGAAGAGCGTTAATACATCTTTTGACCTCATACATAAGTAAGTAGCTATGGTTCATAATTTACTGCTTTTTACCAAGCCATTTTAGTTAAGTAGCCCAAACTTTCGTAAATTTTGTATAATTTTACATTAAAAATTATTTTTATACATCCCAGTCTATCTTTAAACAAAAACTTAGATATAAAAGTATTTTTTACTCATAATGTCAGAATTTTTACTGAAGCTTCTGTGAATAACTTTAGATACTAAAACTGAAAAGTTTTTGACTAAAAGAAGTTCTTAGTTTTCCAAAGTTAAGCAAATACCATTTAACACAAAATTATCCATAAGGAAAAAAAATTTGAATGCTTTGATAAAAGGATTTGTACATGGTGAAAAGAATGAAAGAAAAAAATTTGGTGGTATAGTTTAACTTAAAGAAATAAGAAGCGCGAAAGAAGTGATGCACGAAAATATAACACCGTATACTTTCTCCAGATTTATTTCGTAAAGGAAATACCTTGGAAGTCGAAAAATGATACAATGGAACAAAGTTAAATTGCTTCTCAGAAGTCAAAAGAACTATTGAGATTTACAGTTCAAAAAAATTATGATAAAACGTGTTTAGAAAGTCACGTATAAAGGTTCTGGCAAAGTCAGGTATATACCAAGGTTCACATATTTCAGTAGGGAATGTATTACAGCCCAGCTCTATTCTGTCTGGACACCACACAAGAAGAACTACAGCTTTATATCGTTCTATCTATCTTTTAACTATACTTTGGAATCTTTTGATAATAAATTCAGATGAATTTCCTTTTTAAAGTTCTGGATTCTAAGAGAATGAAATAGAGGAAAGAATATTATATATATATATATATATATATGTTTATATATTATTATAATATTTCAGAATTCAACAAACTGCAGTGAATTAGTGTCGTTATTAATATTAAGAGCCAATAATTATTCATCCAAATATCTTTAACTTGTTAATTCAGAATTTTAGTTCAAGCTCTAACAAAATAAATTAATAATGTTGAACGTTTACTTAATCGCCCCCTTAGCCAAATATTATAAATCGAGAATTCGATTTATAGTAATAAATCTAAATATTAGAATTTATCTAACTATATCTGAGTCCAATGACTTCGGATAACGGGATACGAGTCAGATACACACTCTTAGAATATCGCTTCATAGTTGCTCATAACAATATAGCGGGTCTATCAATCTCATTAATTCCTTGATCTCTGCTTGTATCTAATCTCCCTATTGAATCTTATCTCATTATCTCATTCACTGTACTTCTTATAAAGTAATGCTAATTTATATAAGTCACGATTCTTTCACAAGGCGAGGTTCTCATATCAAACATCGGAATAAAGTGGATCTACTTGTTCGTTAAAGAGAAATGCGCATGACAACCCGTTACAAAATTATAAAAAAAATAAAAAATAGGCTAACGCGCAAAAAAAATGAGCCCCCCCCCCAAAAAAAAAGAAACACTAGATTGATAGACTTGAACAATTAATAAGAAAAAAAATATATTTGAATATTCATTAATAATAATAATTTTGGAGAATTTTAAAACGCACAGTTTAACTAGAATATATGTTAATTAAAGTCTCACAAAAATATTCCAAAAATATTACCATCTTGGATTACGTTTCGTATAGTTAATGTTTTGATCTCTAAATTTATTTTTCGTCCTTTCTTTATTGATATAAATATTATGTACTTACTATGAGCAGTTGAACTTGGCATAATTTTTTTCTTAAATTAACGCGACACACAAACACAAAATTCGGATGACGGGAACATCCAAAACATAAGAGAGATGACATCAAACTCTATACATTGATTTAGATTCAAAACAGGGAGTTTCGAAACTCATGGGCAAAAATTTAAGGGGTGATAGAAAACATCTAAGCAAACAATTTTCATCACACAATGCAGAGGCGGAGAGCAAGCGGCAAGCGAAACATGAAGCACTAGTTTTTTTCTTACACATCTGACATTGTGTAAGAAAACTCGCGCTTTATGCTTTCCAACACAGCTCTGTATAGCTCTGTCAAATTGCTCTCCGCCTCTGCATTGTAGTTATAGAGAAAATTGCTTGTTCAGATGTTTTCTATCACCCCTCAAATGTTTGCCCATAAGTTTCAAAACACCTTGTATATATTTCTAAATGCATGCTTTAATTACAAAATTAATTATTACAACTGAATTATATTTTAATAAAATATTTTAACTTAGGAAATTTGCTGTTCTCCTTTAGTTAATTGGAAACTTTAAAACCATTTTCGTAAATTTATTATATAATGAATTTTAAAAAATCGGAAATGATATTGACAAACTCACAGTTCAAAATGGAAGATATTTAAGGAAAATATTTTATGTTATTAATAGCGTAGAGAGAAAACCAATTTGAAATGGGCTTATATCTATAAATAAAATTTATTCAACGAAAAATATTTTGACTTTATGACTGAAAACTGAAAATACAAGAGTTGTGCGTTTTCAGGAAAATTAATTTTACAACATTTTGTTTTTGAAAAGAAAATCTAGTATAGTTTAAAAATAATTATATTTACTTCTGAAATCCCAATTTTGAATTCAGACACACCGTCTAGAGCAAGTTTCTTAAGTATTGAGAGTTGAAGTCTCATCCAAATACTATGTATTTTATGTGATCGCAGCCTTTAACTTTATTCCTTTTCTCTTTGCAAAATGTAAAACCTTTTTCGTGGATACAAGTTATACTTTACTCATAATATCTAATATTAGATTATGAATTTAAGCGTTGAAAATTTAGTATTTTTCGCAGTAAAATGAGAAATTATAACATTCTTACAACCTGGATGAGGGGAGAAAACATTAAATTCCCATTAATGATGTTTTTATTAAATATTATTATGTCATCATTATCATATACTTACATACTAATAAATGCTCTCTATAAGTAGAATTAAAGAATAATTGAGATACCTGAAATGCATTGTTTTCCTATTTTTCAGGCCAAAATGTAATCAACAGACTTCTTATTACCAGAAAAATATTTTCCACGCGAAATAAAATTTAGATCATAATTAATCCCAAATTAAATTGCAAGTCAACTTTACATGGAAACATCCTTTGATTATTTTAAATCGAAATTTTTAAGCATCTGAGACCTAAAATAAACTGTATATAAAACATAATTATTCAAATGATGCAAACAATATTGGGGCACATTTTTTGAATCTGATCTATATTGATTTTTAAATGATTATTCATGTTGGGAAGTTGGGCTATTCTCGATTTTCTCTTCACTAACCTTGGGGACTTTAATTGAAATTGATTGCATAAAATAACAATTTCTTCCCAACCAAAATAAAGCATGATTATGTTAATTAGAGGCAGGTGGAAATAAAGTGAAGTAAGTTAGATTTGATGGTATATGAGTAAAGGGAAATTTAGAGGATAGAGGACGAGGGGGATTAGAGCTGAGTGTATTGCTCGCAAGAGATCGATGATATCAAAAGTTGTTGTCGATGGTAACTGTCGCTGAGGATTTAATAAATGAAAGTAACCTCTACTGGAAATGTTTTGGTAAGAGTCTATTATTGTAATAAAATTTGAATAGGTAGATTAATCCAAGAACCCCCAAAGAGAGGAAAAACCCCTTAGGCATTATATTACAGAAATTGATAAATAAATAGTTGTGTTAGACTTGACTGGTGTATCCTTGCTTAGGTTACTGACTTTTAGAGTTAGTTGTATTTGACTGAGTTATGGCACAGGAGTCAAGTAGAAGTACTGCTTCTCTACAATGTTCAAGTCAAATTCGTTCAAAACTCAAAACTTACATACTTTGTTTTAAAATTATCATCTGGGGGTACATACTATACACAGATAAACACTTGCATATTACTTTTGTGGTCACAGTAGTCTAGAGGTCATCGTCGCGGACTCGCACCCGGCGTTGTTTTCGTCGAGTCGTGGGTTCGAGCCCTAATGTCACTAAGGACCAGACGTGTAGAGGATATCATGGACATTAAATTTAATCAAGGTACCAAGTCTTCCCATTGGCATGATGTGGAAATTTGGAGAGGTAGCTTACAGCTCAGGTGTCGTTCTAGTCACTTGACCGAGTCTCAAAATTACGAGCTTCGTCACCAATAGCCCTCGTATTGCTTCTTTTGCGATGTTAATAAACGATCACTCACTCGCACTCACCGCATATTAATTTTTGTGATAAGTAGTATTAAAAAAACTATTTTCTAGAGAAAATAATATTGAGATTCAATCATGATTTATATATCGTGTTCCCTCAAAATAAACCTAATCGAAAAACGAGATGTAGCATGAATTTTCGAAGATATCCATAATATAGGCTCCTTAAAATAGCCCTCTATTAAGATCAGCAGCAACACAGACGCATGTGACAAGTCCATTGCAACATGCAGCGGATGTTGCCAAGGATGATGTGTTTTGCATTTAAAAATTATACATTTAAGATATTTTAAATAATATTTTGAATGTATAATGAAGCATGTATAATAATCTCTAAGCATAAACAGTAAAAATAATGAAATAAAAACTGATTAATGGAAACTGGAATGAAATAAAGTGATTAAAATAAACACTGATTATTTTACTTACAAAACAGTATATGCTCTGAAAATAGGCACTAATGCGTCTTTGACAGCAAATGCTAAAACATGTTATTATCGGGGAATAAAGCGCGGTATTTACACACACTCACAAATTATACTGAGAGTATAGCTCATGAATCCTAGGGTAGAGAAATGTGAACGTGAAAAAAGAATTTTCTCCTCGAGAATAACCCGTAAGCGTATGTACTTTTCAGAAATTTTTTTTTAGTATTTCCCACGAACTTACTCGTTTCTTTCTGCAAGAGACTGTATATTTTCTCTCTAGAGTTTTCACCCGAACCGTAAGTTCCTGATCCCTGATCTACGGGCTATAAACATTTTTCATACGCTGGACCTGAATTTCCAAACAGTTTATACAATATACTTTGATGAAAAAAACTATTGTCACTAAAAAGAACGAAATTGACTCCACAGGGGAAAAAAGTAGAATATGTTTAATAACATAAGATAGAATGTATTTTTCTCGAATAAATATTATTCCATCGAAAGGCAGAAAGCAATATCTTTGAGAAATAATTTCAAAAATATATTTTTTTACGCCTAATGAAGTTAATTAACGCAAGGAAACAATGAAATATGTACGAAATTGCAATAAGAATTATAACTATTCTTTGATACCCGTTAAAAATTTAACTTTTTCTACCCTATTCAACTTTAACCATTTATAGATATCTGAGCAAAAGACCATCATAAGATAACTAAATTTTAAAACTATTCTTAGTAATTAAGAATTAAAATTTGTACCCTTCTATCTAAACACAGATTACCACGACTTTTTTCAAACTATCATTAAAGATATCTTTGAGTTACTAAATATTATTTTAAGTAAAACTTTTCATGCGCTGATTGTCATGTTTTTCTCACATAAATGTACTGAGTATATTTGAAGTTTTCAGAAACAGACACAAAATTTTCATTAAATTTATATTTACCTGTCTAACATAGAAATCTTTTATTTATTGGTTATTTCACTCAAATTAAGAATAATTCCAGAAAAAGATTTTGAAAAAAAAAATTCCGTTTTTAATATAAATCAATATATAGTAATACATTATGACCATCACAGTTACCTGAGAGTATTCTTAATTACTTTTTTTTCTTTCATTACTTTAAAGGTATTAAACTGCGCGTGTTTTAATTTTATAATTAAACTATAACTATAAATTTATTGTACTAATAAAGTTTTAACTTTATTACGTAATTTTTTAAAAAAATGTAATTAGAAACTACGTTTAAAATTTAATAACTGTGCATGTATTAAATAGACTTGTTAAACATATAATGAGGCATAAACTCATTATGCCTCATTATATGAAATTAAAATTCTTTAATAACTGTCTATATTGTTATAATTATCGTTAAGAGGCACACGAGCATCTCTGGAAAACTAATTTTCCAGAGATGCTTGGAAGATTCGAAAAAATGCTTTTCATTTCAAAGTTATTTTAAAATAACGATATCCAAAAGACTTACTTAATAATTCTGCAAACAATCGAGGTGTGTGTGTTCAGATATTAATTTAAACGAAAATTGTAACTGAACTTTATTACTATAAAAACAGCTACCATTCTGGTATAAACTTTTATTTAATTATTATTTATTATTATTACTATTGAAGATGCATTTAGGAGCAACAAAGCAACTAGCAAAGGACCACGTAATTTTGAACATCGGTCAAATGACGAGGATGACATTGAACCTCGACAGATTTAACATGTATCAACCCCCGCTACCCGACGTGGCTTAAGGGGACTCAGCGCCTTTTGATCATTTTTTTTTTATTTAAGTGTTTAAACTTATCTTTTCTGTATATTATTAACAGTTACTATTAAACAAAGTAATTTTACTATGAAAAAAAGGGTTTAATTTGATAAAAAAAATTTAAAAATTAAATTTTTTTAAAAAATTTCAACGATTTTAAAATTGCTTCTTCTTTCACAATTATCATTATTTTGACACCAAAATTTTTTTTCAGACTTATAAGAATATATGTAACAACTTTAGGGATCTATTTTGCAATAAACAAATTAGTTTTTGAGAAAAAAATTAAAAAGCATACATCTATGGAAAATAGGTTAAAAAAACATGATTTCTGCTACATTTTCTATTATAATATTTTTTTAATTGAAAATATTGAAAAATGGATCCCTAATTTTATTTAGCACATTATAACAAACAAACATATCAAAATTCATGTTGTTTAATAAATATCTGTTAAAGTTTTGTAGTTTTAAAGACCATGGTTTCATGAAAAATCCCAAACTGAGAAAACGCTATTGAAAGAATAATAATCAGTAAAAAAATTTCAAAACAATGTCTAATTTTTGTAATAATTTGTGAATATAATGTATAGATATATACCTTTAAAACAAAGCATAATACAGTTCAATTTGAAAGCATTTAACAAAAATATAAGCTTTTATAAAAAGTTTGTCTGAGCCCGAAATTGCGAAATTTTTTAAAATTTTCATCTGACTGCTCTTTGAAAGAAATATATATTAAATATATTTAAAAATAAATGAAATATATAAGATAAATAAAGTAAAAGTATATGAAATGTTCAATAGAAAATTTAAAATATTTTGTAAAATTTATTTTTCTACTTAATTTCAATATCTAATATAAAATAAAGTAAAACATGTTTAATCTAAATTGTACAATTTTTTCAATCAGATCGTTTTAAAACTTCGCAGTTATACCAGAGGTATCAAGGTACATTTTGAGATAAAAATTGAAAAATCGATATTTTCGGAATTTTAAAGGTGCCAAGTCCCCTTAATGGCATCGAATTCATGACTTGACGGAAAACAAGCCAGTAATGAACTCGGTGCCATAACCACTCGGCTACTGCAGTCAGATATAAATACCGAAGAGAGTAATGTCAGAAAGACTTGAAAAATAACTGATAATCAAAAAAGAAAACAATACTGCTCAATATTTCGTTTCTTTTTTAATAAATAGTTTTAAAACCGCAATAATTGTACGGGAACCTCATTAACTTAGTATAACAAGTACTATAGCTTTTCTTTTGAAGTTAAAGAATGTAACCATTTTTTTGGGCAAATCAGATAATTATGTGCCTTACCGGGGACAAAAGAGAATATAAAACATCATGAAAGCTTTAGTCAAAATGGCTTGGGATTCAATAAAAAGACTTCCTAGTTATAAAAAACGTTCAATGACAAAGGCTTCACGTCAATTAATCTTGTTGAATTCGAAATGTTTTAACCTCAGATGTACGCTATAAACACAAGACAAGCGAAAAGCACCATTTATGGTTACCGTAGTTTGGAAGTAGGTTTGAGCTTCTAATAATAATCAGGTATATGTCAAGTCAAAGATTATACTCAAGGGATACGTTAAAAGAAAGTTTTAGGTATATATGAGTTATAAAAGGCTCATACAATAATAAAGCAAACTAGTTCGTAAATAATTAGCAGTCCATTTTATGGGACTGCTATTTATATTACTATAGCCATTCGGTGGACTTCTAGTACTATTTGATTTTTATTTCCCGTAATTAAGAAGTTTGTTCTAGAAATAATTTATGTTCAGTGCTTTCAGATAGTTATATATCTTAAATTATCTTCTATAGTCTTTTCATTCGAGTGCAAAGTTTCTCATGTCTACAGTTATGATAAAAATAAGCAAATGAATAAATGAAACACAACTTCAGTTATTACAAAAAAGAGTAAATGATACGATAAAAGGCACTGCTTCTATGTAAAAAGAAAAAAAAATTACAAAAACTAAATTGCTTTTTTCTTTTTAATATGTAGCATCTAAAAATTAAATCTTAATAATTTATGTGCTTAAGTGCTATGAAACATAATCTCTCATAGTTCACTCATTCGTTCATTCTTGAACTTCAGGGGTTTCGCGCACAAATCCAGGGAAACAATTACAATAGAACATCGTTAAGACGAACCATTTTAACTCTGATCTCCGGATTCCCCGGTTTGGTTCACACAATTTTTTAAAATTTTATTTTATTCATTTTTTTTTATTTATTTTTTTTATTTTTTAATTTGAGAAGTGATCTGCGAATTTCCATAATAACATTAGTTTATTTCATCCACGCATTTTGAAAAATTATTCGTTTTTTTCTTCACTGAAACCTTTTAATAGTTATGAATGTGTGAAAGGAAAGAAAAGGGGACCAAATACTCTACGTAAAGTCAACAAAATTTTAGTTTCACCTCTTATAATCAGCGTCCTTTTATAATCAATAGCATTTATAATATATGGTACTAGGTTGTCTAAATAGAAAATGTAATAAAACAACTTCAAGCTCACTTCAATTGTGGACAAAAAAAAACCTAACCAAAAAACAAAAAAAAACGTCTTTATCTTCCATAAATATGAGTCATACTTGATTTGTTCATTATAAAGATAATTTTTTGTACGTTTTGTTTTATTTCATTTTGCCGTCCTTCTCCGGTTAATCCGGATTTTTGTTAACCGAACCATCTATGGTCCTAATAAATCCGACTTAACGAAGTTTTACTATACTGAGAATAACTTTCGGGGAGGTATCAGGGTCCTTTTAACCCCCTCCTCTCTCTCCTTTTTTTTTCTCCTGCTTTGCAACTGTCTCAGTTGTAATTATCCCAAAATAAAGACAGGACTCCCACGTTGAGACGGAAAGGAAAGGCCCCTGCAGCGTAAAAAGATAGAGGAGTTTAACTAATTATAGTCAGAAAAAGAAATACAAGGATAATCAGCTGAAAGAGCGAAAGAATTGACACCAAAATTTTTCAAATAAAAAAACCAATGACAAAACTTCCCTAAATGAAGTCAGCAGAGAGCAATAAAAACACCATCCACAAACAATATTTCCGGGGTTTTTTTTTAATATGGCTGTTAACATTTTGCAGCCCTGGTTTCCAATGACAGATTCGAATTCCCTGTATATGTCATTAAGGACAGAAATACTATACATATGAACTCATCTCTCTCTGTCTTCTTACATACATCTCTCCTTAATTGTGTGTACTGTTACTTTTTCGAAAGTTTCTTGTTACATCTTGTTTTCTCTTTAACTGTTGTTACTTTTCATATTTTTTTTCCTTCTGTAACATGAGGAGGAAAAATGCAATTTCTTTCCGATCAAAACACATTCTTTAGTAGTTCGTAATATTTTGCAATTTAAAAGTAGAGTGTTTGCTAGAAAACAGCACTTGAAAAGTTACGAATTTCACGAAATTTAAGGTACATTAAAAGCGTTGAATAATAATTAAGACATAATAATTTTTGTAGTTGTTTTCCTGAAATTATGATTTTACAATCAATGTTATAAATATAAGTTAACTAAACTTTTTACTGTTTGTTCGGTTCGACTTTAAAATTACTTTTATTTTTACACCAGTGCTTAGAATATATTGATTTCTTAGCTGGTTATGAATTAATTATGATTAATTGTACATACAAATACATTACATCTTCTAAAAGAATCAGGAGTTTCTAAAAATTTTCTACATTTTCTTTCATTTATTTTATAGTTTAAGAAAATGCAACTCTCTTAGTCTCTCTCTTTTATGGCTGTAATAGATTATATTTTGAAGCTACAAGAATTATATATGTACTAAAATATGAAATAAATTCTCAGAAAACCCTATAAAAATTGCCTTATAAATTAACATAAATAACTTTAAAAATGAATTACAACTAAAATGTAAAACTTAGATTGCTTATTTAAAATCAAAAATTTATGTATACTTCTGTTACTTTACACACACACACACACACACAT
>BMAW01000574.1:316802-411136 GCA_019974015.1 Nephila pilipes | reverse complement strand
CTCAACATATTACAATCTAAGAATATCGAATACCCAACACTAAATTAATATTATTAAAAGGGGAAAAACTACATATTTAGAGAAATCAGTAAAAAAACAAATAAATATATATATATAAATCAGATAAAAAAATTTATATAATATTCAAGTAATTTAAAAATTAAAAATCTAAAATCCGGAAAACTCTAATAACGAGCCAGAAAATCTATAAGAGAAAGTCAGGAGCAAGTAATAATGGAAATAATGTAATTAATACTGTTCCATGCTTTGAAATGGAATAAAATGTGTTTCTACCAATATTAATGATCAAATCCATACACTTCAATGAATTACAATGTAAAATAAATATGGTAACAATCCTAAAATCAGCAAATTCAAGAAATCATTCATATGAAATAGAGATAAACAAAGTGATCATCCTCATTTTAACAGTAAACAGCCAAATTACAAATAATTAAGCATCTAAAATATTCTAAAATCTATTAAAAGTCTAAATAAACAGAGAAATATTAAACTAAAAATTAATCAAAAAATTATGCGTTCTAAAACAAAAGAAAATAAAAACAAATTACCACTCACACATCATCAGATATGAAACTTTTTAGACTACAAAAACAATTACAAGAAGAAATTAATTATCTAATAGTATAAAGAACTTTAACAAATTACAAATAAATAAATAAATAAAACAAGCATTACCATTAACAAATTTTTAAAAAAACTTGTAAAATACCACACAAATTCCATACATATACTCTATTTCTCTTACTCCCTCAACACTATAAAAGAATTCGCCACCAAAGTGAAAACTGATTGACTAATTTAAATGAACCCCTATTAGAAAATTGATTGATTTAAATAAGACAAAAAAATTTATTTGCTTAAAATCACTTAACAAAAAAAAAAAAAAAAATGTAGCAAAGTCAGTGAAAAAACAATGTTTAACAAATTCAAAAAACCACAAATAATAACTAATAAATAACATCTTTAAAAAATGAAAGACAGATCGAAAACAAAATTAAAAATGCGTCACCATCTAGATTTAAAAAAAAAAACATGTTTACTAAAAAAACACATAGTAAAAATAAAAAGATAGATTATTTTATTACTTATAGATACATAAATTGTCTTTTTGTATTTAATTATTACATGTCTTCTGATGGTAAACCTAACTTATATATTTATCCTCCTAATTAAAATCTACCTCAAACTAATAAAAAGTAAATATGAAACAATATTTAAACATAAAATTGAAAATTAGCGATAATAAAATAAAAGTAATATGTATAACAACGGAGACAGCAAAATTTCAAAGAATAAGGTACCTTTTTGGAGCAGCTGCTTGCTAATTTCTATTTTTAGAAACATTATATCTAATTGTATTATTAGAAATAGTGATTTAGCAAGTTATTCTCTACCAAAATACAATAATTATAAGAAGTTTTTCCCAAATTTCATTTATGCAAATTATCTCAGTAATTTTGTTAATAAACATTTGAAAATTTTTTAAAAGGTAAGTTAAAAATAAAAATAAATATCTTATACACAAACACACACTTCTGCTTATTATTATTATAATAGCAATAATAATAATTATATATATATATATATATATATATATATATATATGAGTGCGTGTGTGTGTCTTTGGAATAAATTATATTTTTCAATTTGCCCTTTTAACAATTGAATTTATAACCATGGAAATAGTTTACATAATATATATTTTTTTAGTTAATTGTTAGTTTCCTTAATCATATTTAAAAAATAATTTTAATTAAAAGCTTTGGCACCAGAGGGCGAATTATTTTAAATCTTTTTATATATTTTTCATTTTCGAAATTTTTAATTTATTTATTTTAAGAATATTGTTTTTTACTGTGAAAATATTCTTAAAAATACTTTTTTTCTTCCAGGTTAAAACATTTTAAAAAGTAAATTTTAAAATTGATAAGATATGTAAATTTAAGTAAATAAATTTTACTTTGTGAAAACAATCAATCAAATTGTTTTGTGGTAAAAGATTTTCTGGTAGTAAATATATTGCAACATTTTGGAAAAATGGTATAAGTACATCATCTGTGTTTGTTTTAGTGGTCAAAGGTTTTTTAATTCTTTCTTACTTAAAATTTTTAACAATGTGTATAAATTAGTTTAATAAATGTTTAATGGATACATTAATTTATTTTGCTATAAATAAATTTCTTACCTTTATTTTTTTGTTTAGGGATTTTTTCTTATTTTGACTTTATACCATTTTTAATATTGTAATTTTATGAAGTGCGATTTGTTGGATTCATAAGGCTAGCATAAATATACTTTTCTCAATCCTAAGTCTGAGACAACTTAGAATGACTTTATCTCTATTTTTGAATTTAATTACTTAGTTCTTTTCCATTTATAGATCTTTCATTGATAAGTCGTACTTTGTTGGAATTTTTTTGAAATTTCTGGTTTAATTCCTTTTCTAAACTTTTAACTGCTTATATGTTTAATAAGTATTCTTTAATATTAGATAATAATACTTATATACTTTTTGCAATTTAATAACTTTTTCACATTATAACTTTGTTTGTTTTAAATTATAGCTAATTTAACTATAACTGTCTAAAATTAACTTTAATGTTTTATACTTTTGATTTTATTTTACTATATGTATTTTTGCAATTTTGTTATATTTGCAGTTTGATAGTTTTAATATTTATTAATTTTAATTTTGGTTTTTTTATTAGGTATGATTTGGAAATTTATGTATATATATATATATATATATATATATATATATATATATATTAGATCTACCGAAAAGTTCTGTCCGTTTGAAGAGTGAAAGAATAGAATATATTTTTCATATATTTAAAAATATTTATTGTACAATATATTTTTCGTCGTTATATATGAACTGTTGCCAGCGTGATGGTAATTTGTAAACATCATTTTTGAAAAATCCTTGTCTTTAGAGGCAAAGAACTCAAGTAGTGCTACGTTGAGATATGCATTAGTTTTGAATTTTTTTCCTTTCAAAAAAATTTGCAGGGAGATAAGCAAGTGATAATTAGAGGGTTCTAAGTCTGATGAGTATGGTGGATGTGACAGAAATTCTCAGGTTAGTTCTGTGATTTTTTAATGAATCACCAAAGCGGCATGTGGTTTGGCATTATCATGATGCAATATAATATGCTGCATATTGAACATCGCAGGGCTCTTTTCTTACATTGTTTTATTTGAATCACATATTTTTTGGCAGAATGTCTTCAAATTGAGTTGGTTGTTAGGTTTCAAAAGCTCGAAATATGTTGGTCCTTGGACGTCCCACACTATGAATAGCGTTCTCCTATTCAGGATAAATCTCAATTTAAAGGTGGAGGGGACAAATAGTCTATGTTACAAGTATACCCTTTTCCGTACGATGTATTAGAAATCAATCCTTTTTTCACCTCTAGTTATCATCTGGTCCAAAATGACCTTGATTTTGTTCCGTGCAAACAGAGATGTGCATATGACGATTCGAAAAAGCAAATTTTTCTCACTTAACTCAAGAGGCACCCATCTGGAATATTTATAGACTAAATCTAGTAACGATGGAAATTATATTGTACTATAAATATTAGGAAATGTATGAGAAATATAATACTTTCTTTCACTTCACAAGTGAACGGAATTTTCTGGTAGACCTAATGACACATATATGTATGTGTGTATATATATTTATATTTAACTGGATCAGTCCCACTGCACGGCTGGTATATATATATATATATATATATATATATATTTAACTGGATCAGTCCCACTGCACGGCTGGTATATATATATATATATATATGTGTGTGTGTGTGTGTGTGTGTGTGTGTGTACAGATGCTTGCGCTATATACACTAAGTGACCAAAACACAAGGAGTACTTTGCTACTCACCATTAATACCATGTGTTACTTTGACGACAGCAGATATTACTTTGGTGCTGACTCTACAAATTATTGAGTAGCCGAGGCTTTCGTTGTTTACATCGAGTCGCAGGATCGAGACCTGATGCTACTAAAGACCCACCGTGCAGTAGGACTGATCCAGTTAAATCTGGTCGAGGGCCAAAGTCTTCCCATTGGAGTGATTGAGAAGTTTGGAATGGGAAGTGCCAGCTCAGGTGTCGTCCTTGTCACTTGACTGAAGTTCAAAACTACAAAGTCCGTCATCAACAGGCATAGTGTTGCTTATCAGAACAGCGTTAATAAACAATCACAGATTTTTAAAACCTTTGAAGATGATTGTTAGGGGCCATACTATTTAAAAGAGATTTCTTAATTCCCTCAGATTAGAAGGTGGGGTTTCGGAGAATTTAACAGACCTTTCAAACCTCGTCCACAAATGCCAAATAAGATTGAGAATAGGGAGTGAGGAGCCACTGAAGATATTGAAACTTTGAATTGTGTTCCTCAAACCAATCTGAGACAATTCTAACTCTGTGGTAGAGTGTATTGTCCTTCTGGAAATAGCCATGATCATTAGGAAACATTATGACTATGAACGGGGATACTTGGTCAGCAACGATGTGGAGGTAGGCGATATTTAATGCGGAAATAGGAGATATTTGCAAATATTTCTAATTGAACTAAGTGATCAAGTATACGAAAATACAAAGAAATATCTCACCAGAGCATGATTCCAACAGATCATGATTTTATAATTTAAGTTCGTCCTTGAAAAATTAATTGGATAATCAGCTTTAACAGCATGTAAAAAAGAAATTTTTCAAATGATTTTTCATAGTTGAAGGCTATGAACTAATTTGATATTTCTTAACAAAAAGTTACTTAAAATGTTTCTAAAATTTTTTTAACTGAAATTGCTATTAAAGAAAGGAACTTTATCAACAGGGAAAGATTAATTATCCTTCTTGTCATAAATGTTTCTAATAGTTATATTATTCTTAATTTTTAGATAAACGTCTAGAAAATCTGTTCCATAAGAGCTTATATTTGTTTCAATTAAATTTAAGTAAGAAGGATAAACAATAAACTTGGTTTAACTTCTCGGTCAAGATTAATTTGAAAATTTGTAAGATCGTCAATAATATATCTAAATTTGTTCAAATTTTTATTTTCTAAAAAATTATATTCGTAAAAATGTAGATAAATATTACCAAACCAAAGTATAATTTTCTATTAAGACTAAACTAATAATAAATTTTAATTTCTCATAAGAAATAGTACTACTAATTTTTAATTTTTTAAAATTATTTAAAATAACGTTAACTAAATCTTCAATATCTATTGACTTATATAAATTTTCAGTCATAACTATAAGTATTGCAAATATTTTTTTACCGCTTATATTAATAATCATTTCGTAACTAATTTTTAATGATAACCGACTTATCCTAATTGTTCTTAGTATTTTGTAATATCTTTTGCAACATTTTACCTGCTTTAGTTATGCAAGTATTGAAACCATTAATTACAGTTCTAAATTTCATAGGTACTTCATGCAATTTAGAAGTTAAAGATACATGAAGTATTTAACTATATTCATTTTTTTATAACCAAACTTTTTTTTGTATAAAGCTGTAATTCTGTTAGTTATTTCTATATCACTATTATTAATTTTAATACGAATAAAAACGTTATTGTTAGCAAAATGTTTATTATTCATATTAGCATATAGTTCTTTACAAATAATAGCATAATTACCAGGAACCTTAAAAATATAATGAATAATGAACTCATCTTGTAATTTTTTCATAGAATCTTT
Organism: Nephila pilipes; assembly: GCA_019974015.1. Classification (NCBI taxonomy): domain Eukaryota; kingdom Metazoa; phylum Arthropoda; class Arachnida; order Araneae; family Nephilidae; genus Nephila; species Nephila pilipes. Next base: position 405,389 of record BMAW01000574.1, on the reverse strand, counting down.
TAGATAAAAAATCTTAGTGCTGTTTTTAATCTTATAATTCAAATATTTAAAATCTTTCGTTATACAAAACTTATACTCTTTAAATACCTTATTAGGCAAATAATATTTAACATTCAACTTAGTTAAATATCGTCATTATTTTCATTAAATCTTCTTTTAATGCAAATATATTATTGTTAAAATTTGTAATTCTGAAACCTTAGCATAATTTCTCTAAAATTTTCACCCCTAACAATATTTAATCACATGTTGGTACTCTTCATTTTATAATCTTTATAATTATTACAATTACAAGTACAATTGCTCAGTAATTATTATAATTATAAATCAAGCGTCCCATACTTATATTATATTTAAAAGCCTTTTTGATATTAATATTATTAATAGGAATTAAAGTTTTATGCTTATTAAGAGAGCATTGTTAAAATATATATTTTCATAGAATTTATTCATTTTTTCATAATACTATAAAATTCTATTTTTAATTTTATATATATATATATAATAACAATGATATAGGTAACTTAATATACTTCCCTTTATAATCAAATACATTCTGTTATCTTTCCATTTTTTTTTTATCTTAAATGTTGTTATTCTGATAAGTTAATGCATTGTTTATTGAAATTTGTCAAATTGTATGACTTCATATTCCAGTCACAGATGGTAAACAAAATAATGGAAACACCTACTACGCAAGAAACTCAAATGAAGTTCTTATCCAAATTTTTTGCATGATGCACGTGTCGCTGTTTACCATTTATTCTAAGAGGTTGAGAAATCAATAATCTGTTAATCTATCATAAGTAGTAGATTTCCAACAAAAAAAACCCCAGTTCAGTAAAATTATTTTAAAATGTCAGATCCATTTACAAAAAGCCATAATTTAAAGTAAATGCTTCACTTTCTAAAGCAGCCGAAATTGTGGGCGTGGCAAAAAGAACTGTGTCTAAAATACTCGTAATGGTCAAGTACCAAAAAGAAGAATGTGTTACTTCTAAAAGTGGAAACTGGGGACGGAAAAGGAAATCGTCTCGCTGGGTTTCTTCAGTGAGTAATAACACGAATTATTCGCCGAAAACGTATAGCCACAGTTGAGCAAATAGCATCAAATTTAAACATCGGTTAAGATTATCACATTTCAAGTAAAACAGTTTGTCGGGAGTTTCACAGATTAGATGTAAGAGCAAGACGACGCAAGGAGAGGGCAGGTGTAAGTCAATTTGCATTACTGAAGATGCATCTGTTCAAGGACCTCTTTCAGCTATTTTGTTTTGTTTTCTTTTTCTCTATAGACTTATTTCATTATTTCTTGAAACCATCGATGTAAATTTATCTAAAATCTATTCACTAATAAAATTGCTTGAAAGTTGCTTCATTTTCTCTAAACACTCGTGTGTGCCTATTAATGATATTTAATCATTCTATAAAATTATAAGAGTAATTTTTTTTCATCACAAAGGGTTTTTTCCCTCTTAGTTGCATATGAACATGATTTGTGCGATATATTTGCATTTCGGTATCATTTTATAGAAAAATGTTACTCAATATGATTCCAAATTTTTTTATGCTTCTATAAAGAGTACTTATGCATTTAGTGAATCAAAAATTTTAATTATCTAGGTTATACCTAAATTTTTAGAAGTAATTATTTATATGAAAAAAGAGAAAGCTTTTAACTTTCCAAAATTACCAAATTCTACAATTGTTTCAAAGAAAATAGACAGTAAAAACATTAAAAAAGTGGTTTACTATTTTTGGTGTATTTATTTCTAAATGAGGGATAAAATATTTTGTATATTTAGGGAATATTACTTTTAAAAATGTTACCTAAAGGCAAATATATCTGAAAAATCATATCCATATAATTTTCTACTTAAATACTAATAATTTAATACTTTTGATATAATTATACAAAATGAAACATGTGTTCACAGACATACCCTCATAAATAATTTAAAAGGGAAAGAAAAGTTTTTTAACTAAAAAATACTTTTACAGTTCTATAAAATAATTTAAATATCATTATTAGGCACACACAAAAAACCTAAGCTCTACAAATAATTTTAGAATATGAATGTCACAAAAAGAGTTAAAATTGGTATTTTGTTTTCCTCTACATGTCTTGATACCCTTAAATAAGCTACTGGTGATGAAACCCATAATTTATTTTTAATTTAATAAAAATAATTTTACTAAGACCTCTATTTTTTTACTTAAATACTAATAATTTATTACTTTTAATGAAATTATACAAAATAAAATGTGTTTACAGACATATCCTCATAAATAATTTAAATACTTCGCCGTATCCTTCTAAATACATAAGTATACATTCTGTAAATGATCTTGGCATATTTCATTACTTACATGAATTTAGATTGTTTCACTATTTAAATGGATTTTCAAGCATTTCATTTCATTCATTCATTATGAATATTTCGTAATATATAAGAATGTCTTCTGCACTTAAGTAAGGTTGCAGAGGACATTCTTGAACGTTCATAAAATGGCAAAGTTCGTATATTTAATTGTTAAGCTTATTCATGCTTCAGCATTCATCGGCCGATTTAAGCATGAAGTATTTTTTATTTATTTTGTTAGAAAAATCATAAGAGTTACATTGCAACTTTTGATTTGCAAGTAAAATTATGTGTGATTATAATTCGTCAAAAGCTATCTGCATAATTTAAAAACTGGCAGAAAACTGGCACACTATTTTAGCTCGATTAATAGGAAAAAAATTATACTAAGAGACTCCGATGTCTTAAGTCTATCTTTGAAATAAAAAATTGTAAATAAAATGCAATTTTTTATAATTAAGTATTTGTACTCATAGAATTATACATTTAACATCATAATCATCTTAATTTCGAAGTCGTAGCTTAGAAATTAGAAGAGTAAGATATACCTGATCAAATATCGTTTTCTTCAACTGACAATGGTTCGAAATAGCAAAGTTTGTGAACAAAAGCCCTTTGCAGCTATAAAGCGACATTAACTTAAACTAGGCCAGTGGAAATCAAAATATTTCAGTGGTCTGACAATATGAAAATATTTTATAGGGAATATTTCTCATTCGCTTATGAACAAAATCTTTATTAATCTGAAAAAATGTTATATTCTAGGTAATTTTAATCACCTTATGTATTATTTTTGGAAAATTTCTGATACAATTTCGTCTTATTTTGAAAGTTTCTGAATTGATCTTTCTTTTTTTGGGTCTTTTTCATCCTTCCCCCACGAAAACCAGTCTATAGTTCCGAAGCCATGCGTGTCGAATTTTGGGAAACAACCGTTTTGAGATACAATTTTTCTTTTTCGAAGTGGAATGCTCTCAACTGGAATGTAATTTACACTTCAGACATTCTTCGAACTCTTTTATTTCGTGAAATTTCCTTCAGTATCGATTCATTATATATCAGCATATTTCTCTATCACTGATTCTAAATTCTGTCGAAGTTTAAGATAATAATCTTGCTTTTAACTGTAAGGAGAACATTTGCAATAATTCTTTGAATGAGTTCTTTTCTTCAATTAAAACTGGTACACTATCACAACATTTTGATAATAATGTTGTGATAGTGTACCAGTTTAACTAGTTTGTTCACGTCAGATTAATGAGTCTCAGTCCGCTTAAACTTCGAAAGTCTCAATTTTTTTTTTGAAAAAATATATTTTGAAACAACATCTTTTTGAACATTTTGATGTCAAAATCTTAACGATTCTACAAAACTTTCCAGAGTTATCGAGAAAAAAACTAAACCTTGTTTAACTAGTTTGTTTTTTACTGAAGTTGCACTAGAAGCAAAACGAGGGCAATTAGTGACGGACCTCGTAATTTTAACGTCCAATGTAAAGTAACGAGGACGACACCTGAGCTGGCACACCACTCCCCTTACTTCCACACCACGCCAACGGGAGTACTTTGGGCGCCGACAGATTTAACGTGCATCAGTCCAGGCTACTCGGTAGGTCTTTAGTGGTACCAAAGCTCAAACCCGCGACTCGACGAAAACCGCTTTCAGCGAGTTCGCCACCATGACCGCGAGATTACCATGACCATGGTTTGTGGTAGTTACTTTTCAACTTTCATTTCTCTCAAAACAAAAACAAAAAAATTAGCTTGCGAGGAAAGTTTCTCAGAATATATATGAATCACATTAGTTTGGAATTTCCTACACGTATTCGACACAAGTTTCTTTATGACCTACGCATCAATTTATAAACAAATTATTAACACAAATATTTTATATGAATTTTAATTGGTTATTTTTCTTAAAATTCCATAATTTTTTTAAATAATTGTATTTAAAAAAAAATTTTTTTTTGCTTTAAAATTTGTAAAAAGTATGTATACGTTCAAAACTGTGAATATTTTTCTTTTAAATATAATGACTTTTGTAAATTTTGATTAATGTTGTACATGAGCATTCTGTTGTACTTCAGAAGTAAAACACTGATTTTTCTAATTTTGAAAAAAAAAAGTGCTTAATTTGTGAATTTCTATATATAACTATTTAATATTTTTTAAAAAAATAACACATAAAAAAAACCCAATGTTTTTTAATTCAATATATCTTCCATAGATGGCGCCAGGTTACTATACAAATTACGTTATTAAAAAAATATTGAAATATTAGTTAAAACTTGTCTCAAATGTCTAAATATTGCATTGTTAAGCGAGTAAGAACGATTGCCAAAGTTTCAGAGCTCTAGCTTAATGGGAAGTTGGTTAAATTAACGATCGAAAATTTGATGACACACACATCAAGTGAAATACAGAAAAACGTTTTAAAATATGAGAGCAAATATATAGGAGCATCACATGGTAAAAGTATCAACTTTCTACTTTGTTTCACTTGTAAGTTATATTGGTTTGAAAAATGACGTGAATAATAGTTGAGTCCTGAGATTTCTTAAATAAAAAATTTGTACTTAGGTACTTAGAATATTCTGATTAAAAAAACTACGTGTGGATTTATATAAAGCAAATATAAAAAGCATTTTCCCTCGCAGATTTTAGGTACACTTTAAAGTATTCAAAACTTCTTGGTAATTTGCTAATTTTCTAAAGAGTAATTGTATTCCTATTTGATATTTCCTACATTTCCACATTTTTTTATAAATGTATTAATACTAAAATATTAATATAAGCAGAAAAAATATGTTGAAAATTTTGCATTTCATAGAAAGTTAAGAGTCATATTAAAATCAAGACTAAAACTAGGAAGAGACACTCTGACTCGAAGCCAGAAGTTGCTATCTATCTATCTATCTATCTATCTATCTATCTATCTATCTATCTATCTATCTATCTATCTATCTATCTATCTATCTATCTTATCTATCTATCTATCTATCTATCTATCTATCTATCTATCTATCTATCTATATATATATATTATATATATTATATATATATATTAGAAAGGATTTACAAGACCAAATTTTAGAGGAGCCTTCTGGCTCGAAGCCAGAAGTTGCTTTATTATATATATATATATATATATATATATATATATATATATATATATATATATATATATATATATATATATATATATACGAAAAGATTTACAAACTTCTCTTTCAATTTAGACTAATGCAGTCGCTGAAATATCAATCTATTATCAAATTTGAGCATCATCTTTATTGTTGAAGATATTTTACATTAAACACACATCTCAATGAAAGTAGCATTTCAATACAGAGCGCAGGGCAGCGACGTTACAAACAGGACGAAAGTGAGAAGAAGGAGCAGAGCCAGAACAGAGAGAATTTTTCCTTACTTTCGGTTTTATACAAGGGATTTTCCCTTTTACACGTAATATATCATGTGGTGTACAGATGTAGAGATTCTGAGCGATTTACGTGACCTCCAACAGCCTAGTAGGAATTATCCCTACAAATCTTCAATCTTGAGAACTACAAGCTCGGCAGATTTTTAAGAGAGCATGATCGCATAAATTAAGGGATAATTTGGATTTGTATCAGGAAAAAAGAAGGAACTCTGAGAAAGAGAATGGGAAAAATTTGGAAATTATAATTATTTTTTCAGTGAAACAATTACAAATTAAAGCGAATCATTACACACACACGCACGCGCGCACACACACACATGTATTATTTTCCTTCTCTGAAAAGGAAAACAGCCCCATACTCAAACGTTTCCTTAATATTTTGTCAGGACTGATCTCAGTGATAGCTGTCAGCATCCTTCATAAAAGTTATTTTAAGAGAGATTGACATAAATCGAAATCAGATACAGAGAAATAATTTTAGATAAACATAAAATGAATTGTGTAATACTTTGATAAGTAAGTCCTTTAACATTTTCAAAATGTTTATAATATTTATGATTTAATCACCATTAATTTTAAGAATATCAGTAAAATATTATTAAAATCGAAGTGCATCACTACTTTTAGCTTCTTTCCTTTATTCTTATTTAAATTCCAATTTAAAAAACAACCAGTGGTAGATGGTTAGAGACTGGGAACATTATAACATATATTGATCCATATACATTTCAGATTACTGTCTTTTAATCAAAAAATTTTGCTAGCGATAAAACATTATGTGCTGAATAAAATAATAATTTACTAGCCTCAGACTTTCTAGGGCAATAAATATTGCTGCATTGCATTGCATAAATATTGTAAAGCTATTTAATTACATTGGTTTATCAATTAGCTATTTTTCTAATACCTTTCCAATTTCTCATTAACACTAAGGTTTGATTTTTAGATAAATTATAAACTGAGATGTTTGGATATTAATATATAAGTTTTCTACGCTACATAAAAAAAAATTATTGTTAATTAAAGTAATGAGTTCTTTATATTAGTTCTTAGTTGTGTTTTTACATATTTCTGCTTTGATTTATTTAATAGTTGTGTTATAGTTATTGAATATTCATTAATAAGTCTTGAGAGATTGAACTTGCTTTTCCAGTCGATAGGTCATTCACGGGGATTCGATTCAACGGTTTTATTTCTTTGCTTATGATCTCAGGTCCTGTGAATATTAACAGAAAAGATAAAGATTTCGCTATTAACAGTAGTCTGAGTTCACTTGCTTTAATAAGGTTTTATTATTTGGCCGGGTGAATAACTAACACACTCTACTTGATCAGCGAAATAGTTGTTTGAATCTCTCTATTGTTAAAATTTTTAAGATGTGTTGTCTTTTATCACCTAAAATCTACCGTGGCATTCAGTTTTCTCAATAATATATGAATTTCAAACTTGAAAAGATATTTATCCAAATATATTGGCAATGTCAATAATATCCTGAAATGGCATACGTTATTTCTATTTCTTTAATTTGTTTATTGAACGTCTCTCAGTTGTCTATTTCTGTCAGTTACAAAGTCCACTAATCATAGTGAAAACTCTTTATAATTTTGAGCCGAAGTCTGATCATTTAAGTTGGCATCCCATTTTCTACAACTGTATGCGTGAACTCATTGTTAGAAGACATCGTCAACAGTCAAATCTCTCAGAATAAAACAGAAGCAGTTAAATTAACATCGTCATTCAATTTCGCAGTAAGTTACGGTGGACATTACGGGACAATTTCGAAGCTATAGCATATTCTACTTAGTCTAACAGGAGGAGAAAATTTGGGAACATGTTACCCATTTTCAAACATTGACAATAAGGAAAGAACCATTAGTTATAAAAAAAATTTAATCGCCCAAAGAATTATTTAAATTCTGATGTATAAACATCATTGTCTCAGTGAGTTATAAAATATCAACATTACTGTTTGTGTCAAGAAAAACCCTCCCCTTCGTCACCAATGCGATAAAGCATATCCACTCTGTCTTTTACAAACCCCCAAAGGAAGAAATAGTATGGGGTATTATGTGATTAGACATGGGAATCACGTATCAGGTGACTTATGTAGCCACCTGTGTAACATCAAGTCATCTGGTTCACTGCAACCGATACAACTACGAGGTACCTCCGTGAAAGCTTCTAAAACAGTTTTCATGAAATAGCTTCACGAAGAACACACGTTAAGCTATTTCACGAAATTAATAATTTCACGAATTTAATTTTACATAAAATAATTCAAAGAAAATATAATTTAGTCAGATAAGCATTTATTTAAGATAATTAGTAACACAGGTTACATGTTATTCTGAGAATCTAATCAAGTCGGGCAATGGCATGAGCGTACTAATAAGAAGAGTTGTTACATTCCATTACCTAGACCTCGAATTTAGCCCGAGTCTACATTTTAACGAGAAATAATTAATCAAAAAGTATGGCGTTATATTCGGGATAATACGGTAATTACTCTTAAACTACAAGCTATAGAAACATTCCATCTCTTTCCTCTTCTTACTGAATACGACAATTAAGTTTCATTATAGCATCTTGATCTTGCTTTGAGTGATCTTGCCAGCCCGTAGCCAGGACTGAACAGTAGGTCGGGCACTGGATTTCATAAGAGGAGCGAGATAATGTATTTTCTTAAATCTATTACTTCTTTAACTTCCAGAATAATTTTGAGCTTAACTTCACTTATGAATAATATTACCAATTTATTCATTTATAAAATACAGGTCTAAAACTTGTATTAAAATAGTGAATGTATTACATTTAGAATATTTTACAATTAGTTATTTTTATTATTACAAAACAAAATCCCAGGATCTGGATCACTGTAATATAAATAAAATGATTAAATAAGATTGCCTGATCTAACCTTCAAAAACAATTCTGTTTTTTCTCAATGAATTACTTTCATTTTTGTAAGGTCTTGCGTATACCAAAGTTAAAATTTCTAAACTAAGAGGAATATTCATCCATTGTTACTCATTTAGAATAACAAAACCTACGGTCTCAATTGCTTGGAAGTTTCTTTAAAGACTTCGTCAAAATTCAAGCTTCCATCGGTTTATCCTCAAAAGCTTGAAAAACCAGATTTGCTAATCACCGATGAGTCATGGATAACCTTTATGGTCGATTTATGGTCCATTAACGTTGAAAATGTTGATTCACATGTTATTGTACAGCATCTAAACGCAGCTACTATTGCAAATAACCCAAGTCTTTCTGAACGCTTCGAACTCTTTGCATAAAATATCCATTTTATTTTCATTAGTATTTGAGGACAAATATGCCTTTACGGCGGATACTTATTCTTTAATCATTCTCCTAAATTTTCAAGCGATTAAGATTTCCTATTGTGAGTTTTTCTGAACTCTCAATCTCCAGTAAAAGACCTTCATTTTCATTGAAACGTTCATCTAACTGCATGATTACTAAATCCACTTTTCCTTTAGCTGTTGTGACTTAGAATTTTTTATGGCATGTGAGGGCAATAGACTATTTTAAATCTAGCCAGTGTTCTCACTTGTCTTTCTAGACCTTTTATTTTGTGCAGGAACAGAAGACACAGTATCTGGTTATGACAGCAGATTTCTAACTTCTTCAGCAGTAAAAAGAAAATGTTATTTTCTTCAAAACTCACTGATTTCTTGTTTGAAATATTTAATAATTACGATTAATTTAAAAAGGCTTTCAGTCTGAAATTGAACAGCATTGTCAGCGGATTCTTTCAATAGTCCAAGATTTTTTTTTTTTTTTTTGAAAACTAAAAAAGAAATGTTTAACTGAAGTGATATCACAGTTTTCAAACCAAGGTTTTGGGCTTGGGCTATGTATTCTCTATTCAAATACTCTCCTCCTATGGCATTTACACTCTATAAGTACTTCTACATAGTTTGAGAAAAATACTTTTGTAACTATTGTGTCTACTCCAATTCTGCTTTAGTTTTGCCTTTATACAATGATGGAAATTTGTCTTGTTGAAAAAACTCATGTAACACAGTACATTGATCAAGAGATATTTCCTTTTTTTTTCAGGTACTTCAGACACAGTTCTAACAACTATAAATTTCCAAATGTGATCATACATAATACGATTTCTTTTGTTATGTATGATGTTATGTTTTTATTGAGGAACGTTTCTTTCTACGATTTCTTTTATTCAGCAGCTACACCTCCTTTCCTGATGCTTACACTCTAGCATCATCAAAACATTGACTCAGTAAACGGAAAGTATCCAGCTCATTCTCAAGCATCATATTATGTGTGTCATGTCAGCTTCCAACTTATTCGTTACTACTATATGTAGAAGAGACTCTAAAATACAACCATTATTAACGCAGAGCATAACAACTGCAATTTTTTCTCTGTTATTCCAATCTTCAGTTCAATCCTCTTAGAGGGTTAACCATGGTACATCTGTACACGTAGTATCTTTAGTTATCATCTCTCCCACAGTCACTGCCATAATTTCAATAATGTCATTTTGTATGTTAGGTGAAGTATATTTTACATTCTTAGGCATGTGTGTTAAACGTCCCGAAAGGGTTTTATCTTTCTTTAAAGTGTATTAAAAAATATTTGGGAATAAACCTCTCTTAGTTCCATCTTTTATTCCTCGAACAGCAACTCATTAACAAGCCAAAAACTGTTTCACTTCCATTATTAAACGATGTTTTTCCAAGAGTCCTGTCAGTTACTAATGTTGACACTGAAGCACAGGTTTCTGAAGTTCAGTTTTTCTTTCGTTCCTCCCACATTGACATGAATACGAGCTCCCAACATTTCATGTTTGGAAAACCCACGATTGATATCTATGGTATTTTTCTAAGCTCTGAAGCATATTTCGGTCCAACAAGTCCATGCGCTCTGTCCTTTGACCGTTAAGTCGGAAATTGCATGCTGGCAGTACAAAATGGAGCATCTTTTAAAAGCTAATTCTGTCTGCAGTATCTGGTATTTATACAGAATTTCAAGGCAATTGGGCAAGTGGAAGTAGTTCAAAATAGAGATGTAAGATTCGGCCAAAACGAATATACTTACATTGATGTGAAGTTAAATAAAAGCTTGTCAAAAATTTAATTCAAACTAAGAAAATTTTCACTTTTCGAATTTCGAAACAAACTCCGCCGGCCGTAATTCCGCTGTTGCCACGCAAGAAAGGCAATTAGTATGTCCATTTCTATTTTGATTTATTGTACTTGAACAATTCATAAACGTGATGGTCGGCAGGTGACTTTTAATTTCTTCAACTTTTTTATTTTATTTAGAAAAGCGATGCATTGTTGATATTGCTTATTATTACTTTGATAAAGTTTCACGTGTACCTAAATTTGTTAATTATTGTGAAGCTTATTTCTTTTCTATGGTTCATCGAAAAAAAAAAAGGAGTGTAAAGGTAAAATTTTGTTTTGTTTATTTTTAAACTTTTCAATAACCATTACGGTTTTACCCACTAGAACACTATTTACTCGTTTTAACGCATTAAGCTTTATATAATTTAGTTTTAAGCGTACACAATACATTTGTGGCATTATTCTTTTTATTTCTATGGGGGCGGCAAATTTAGGGTTCGCACCGGGTTCCAGAAATCCATGCTACGCCATTAGGCAAACCAAGATTAATTACCTCCTTTCTCCCGTATTCCTGTTTCAGCACTGTCAGTACAGATGACTGTGTTGCAGGATAAAGCTTGGACTTTATTTTCAAGTTAAGAATATTAATTTAAAGAATATTGGTTAAAATGCAACACAATAAAACAGTATTTCCATCACAAAAATATTAAATTATGTCTAGTCCTATTCATGACTCATTAGAGATGAGACTCCTGTTCAAGGATCAAGATTTTGTCAGCTTTGTAGATTTTAGTTATTTCAGTTGTTTTTTTTAAGCAGGGTTGAGAAAAATGTTTTCAATTTCACTAACAGTGGAAACAGAAATTTCCTTTTAGTATTATCCAAAAACTAATGTTGTTATGCTTTTTAAGACATTTATATTAATAACTTATATAGTTAATTAATAAATAATATAATTATGTTTATAATAATACTAGAATAATGTTATAAAATTATTATTATCAGAATATTGAAATATTATTCAAAACCAGAGGATTTTTAAACAGAGAAGCTCATGAAATATTGTACGGGTGTCTCCTTTTAAAGTTTTTCTCTTGCATTTATTATCGAAAAATGGTTCAGAAATGAAAATTTAAAAATGATAGACAAAGGAATTTATTAGTATAGGTATGATCCCCTATTTATAGCTTTTTCCCTCTGGTTACAGGCCTGTATCTTGCTTATTGTACACTTTCTCCAATAAAATATATTTGGGAAAGATTACAATAAGTTACATTAATTCCATAAAATTACGAAAGAAATAACTGAAATATTAATAATTCTTCCATTCAGCAACATCAGAGAGCAAGCCACAGTTTGATATATATTCCTGCCTACAAATGTGTTTTATGTACTACTGCCATCTAGTGGTTGCGAATTAAACTATTTTCTGTTTGAGAATTCTTCTGCATTAAAATATTTTCTAATATTCAAGGGAACTTATTCAGTATATTTCACATTTACCCAAAAAAACTATTTATAAAATTTCAATTCTCTAGTGAGTTTAATGTTATATTATTTCCATAGCTGTAGGCTTTTAAGTTCCAGTCATTCGTTTAAATATTATTTTGTGACTGGATCACTTTATTCAATCAGAATTTATATTTCGTCTCTCATCAGATAATTCATTATTTCTTTACCGAACACTACTAAATACAATCATTGTATTTTAATTAATTACTGTATATTGAGTATTAAACTGTTTTAGGAATTGTAAATTTTTTAGAAGTGAAATATTAATTTTCCAAAAAAAAAAAAAAAAAAAAAATTAGTACTTCAGAATTCTTGAGCATCAAATTTGATTTAGAAAAAGTTAACTAGCATCTTTATTTATAACACCATCAAGAGAGGTGTGTACTGAAATAAATTTATTGATTTCAGTTATTAATAATAAATTTTCGAAAATAAATGAACCTTAATTTTTTTTCTCTCTCTAAAGGTTTTACATGCGTTTTCGTATTTTTTGTTTTTTATTCAATTGAAAATGTTAAATGTTGTTTTTCTATTGAAAGTTGTTTTATTACAGAAAGTCTGAAACTGATGAAAAAGATTTATTGTAAATAAATTTTTCATAAGCTTGAGTAACTTCATTTATTCTATTTCTTACTCGTATTAAATTTTTTTACTCTGTTATTGAAACCGGGTATTAATTTTTATAGTTTCATTGTCAATTTTCTTTCTGATGATATGAAGGTTGGTTAATATAACGGGCTCATATCCGATGTGTAGAGTGTTCGAGACTAGTCTTTCTAATGACCGTCATGTAGCGGAACTTTGCGATATAAACGCTGTTTGGGCTAATGATGATTGTTCATTAACGTTACATTGAGAAGCAACAAGAGGCCATTGGCGACAGACCTCGCACTTTAGAGCTTGGTCAAGTGACTAGGATACCTGAACTGGCACCTCCCTCTTCAATCTTCCACACTACGCCAAAGCGAGAACTTGGGACCTCAACCCGATTAAACCTGCATCAGCTCCGCTACCCGGCGGGTCTTTAGTGGCATCAGGGCTCGAATCTGCGACTCGACAAAAGCAATACCACCCGAGAATACATGACCGTGACCATTAGACTACCACGCCCCGGTCGGTACTAAAAGTCTTCCTTTTGGAGTTGAATGGATGGGAGTAGCGGGGTTACAGCTCAGATGTGGCTCTTGTTACGAAACGAAGGGTCAAACTTATTGAGTGTGTCGTCATAACCTTCATACAGCTTCAAGTGTGATTTGATCTCATACCGATGATGTGGTATTTGTCTTGTTACTTGACCATGGTTCAAAATTACATGGTCCATTGCGAATAATTCTTATGTGTAATTTATAGTGTAATGAAACCGATCAAATAAACTTTTTACCATTGCACATTTTAAATAGTGTACTTTAATTTCAGGATCAACAATTTAAATTATAATTTTCAGAAAAAAAACGTATATTTTTAAAATCTTCTTTTATTTTTATTCTTTGAAATTATCTAATTTCATACTTATTTGTCACTTGTTTAATTTATGTAATTTTTTTTGGACATTCATTAACAGTAGAAAATAAATAATACATTTTTCAGACTGTCATTATGTTCGTAGTAAGTTTCATTTGGAGTGCCTAGCCCTAAGGGGCTTTAATCTCCTATCTGAATGTAACCTGATTAATTTACCAATTGCCCATGATTAAAAATGGATGTTTGCATAATTTTTAAATATAATAAAGTTAAATGAAAAGAAACACAAGTATTTAAAATAAATCATTAAATTAGGTTAAAGCAGTTAAATTAGGTATTAGCAGTTAAATGAAAAAAGGAGTAATCTTGAGATTACAAAATGATTAAGAGAATCAGGGTGAAAAGCGAGCGTTTTTCTGCGCAGAGGGGTACTAGGAGTACAGGGTGAATTGTTGCTGTCCGGTCAGGAAGCAGCTACTCAGGTTGGAGAAAGTTCAGATTACTTTGCGGGGAAACGCTTTTCCTCTGTCTCGATGAGGCAGAGGGAGGTTTTCTATTGGAGGAAATTTTGGTTTGAAGAGAAGTGGCGATTTTAAGTAGTTGATCTTCGGAACCGTTGATAGATTCTTTTATAGTTTTTAATTTCTTGGATGGAGGGGTTTGGATTATTTGTTAAACTGTTTAAGAATTTATTTGTGATAAAGTTAATATAATTTTGAAGTTTTAAAATTTTAAGGGAATTTCTTATATCTTCGTTTCGCATGAACCATCTGGCTCTTGCGATTATTCTAAGAATATTATTTTATAGTATTTCAAATTTAGTATGGTGGATCTGAGCAGCTTGATTCCAAACTGGGCAGGCATAGGTCAGGATAGGTCACAGAAATTGTGTATAAATAAGTTTTTTGTATTTAATAGGTAATGTTGAATTCCAACAAATTAGAGGTATAAATTTTTTCGCGGCTAATCGGAATTTTTCATGAATATGTGTGATGTGGTGTTTGAAAGTGAAACCCTAATCTAAAACGACGCCAAGATATTTGGCGGATGGAGACCAAGGGATTTGTTTATTTCCAATAAAAATTTTTGGTTTTTGTATATTATTTGATTTTGCAAAGAAGACGGCTTCCGTTTTGAAAATATCCAGGGCAATTTTTCTTTTTTCCTTTGTAGACCTTTTACACAATTTCGCTATCGAAGCCGTAACCAACTCAGAATAATTGACTTAAAGAGTTTTAATATGTGTAGTATCTTAAACTACATACGAATGACTTTTGAATTAAAATTTCGGAAAAATATATACATTAAAAGAAAATTTGCATACATTATTTGAACAAATTTTGAATCTGATTTTTTTTTAAATATTCGTCATGTATTGACAGGTAATGTTTAAAGTAATCATTTTCCAAGTAATTCCTCGAATAAAAATGTGAAAATCTTTACATTAATATGAATTACCGGAAAGTAAAAGAAATACTTCTTCCGGTAATTATATATGGTAACCTAATACCTCAGTAAATATATCGTGTCCGAATGAAAGATATCTAGATTAATAAATTCATACCCTTAAAAAGCTTATTACTAAGAGTCTCAAATTCTTCAATGACATAGAAAAAAAAAAGTCTTTCAAAAGTTTTTTTTTACATCAGTTTTTAACAAGATGGGGCGTTGTCACATTTCAGTTACATCATTGAACCATTTGGATCACGGAATGTCGCTGAGGTAGGTCGAAAGTCTTGCGCCTAAAATTTAGCATCCGTGGTCATTTTAATACCTTTCGTATATTTCCTTGTAGACATAAGCATTATAAACCCTACTAATATTGCTGAACTTATTACTAATGATTTTGAGAAATTTCTTATAAAAATTGCATTATGGTGAGTATTTTACTTATTAATACTATTTTCTTGGAAGATGTCATGTATAATTTGGAAGATGTCTCTATCCCGTAATATTGGTCACATTTCTGTTAACCTTTCTTTTTTCCGTAACATATCACCCTTGAAGGGAAAAGACTATTGACTATGTTTTATTAGTTTGAGAGTCTTACTCATTGAATGGTTAAAAGAGTCCTCATCTGAAGAACGATATTTGTTAATCTTCACTTCATTCCTTCTCAATGGGAATAATTCCCATTTAAAATTCCATCAAGATGACATTAACTGTAGTCTTCGAGCTTATCCTTAAAACCGATAAAGCGTATTTAATTGTTCCAAAGCAACACCGATTTAACATTATCAATAACAGTTGTTAGCAAAACATAAATAATTTTAATCAAATAATTTTTTTTAGATTATCAATTTATTTATTCTTATTTCCAAAAAAGTATTCAACAAGCGTGAATAGAAAATAATTATCTTAGTATTTTAAGCAGAATATTTCAACTAATGTTAAAATTGAGTTTGTGTGTGTATATCCGAGAAAATAGTAATATTTTTACTCTTAATTTGGAATATTAATTTTATAAAATATATAGAATTGAAAACCCCAAGAATATTTGTATAATGGGAAAAGAATCACTTTTAAGAGTTATTTATAGTGGATTTTATACACATAATACTGAGCAGAATGTACTATTCTTTGCTGAAAGATGTTGTAACAATTAATTTTAAACCTTACTAATACCTAATTACAGCTTTGAAGAAAAAATTTATTAAACTGTATTTTTAAAGAACTTATTAAAATAGTTAATTAAGCATGTAAAATGGGATTGTAAAAATTTTCTATTATGATATAACTCAAATCTCTGTAAAGCAATAGATATAAGATTTTTTTTTTTTTTTGGCATTCTTTTAGAAGTTGTATGAAATAACAGCTGTAAAATCTTCTGTGTGTATTTAGATTGACAGCTGAATCAACAGCTTACGTAAATTCAATATCAGATGTTTATCTGCCAAACATGTACAAATGAATGCATAATGTTTAATTTTGAACATGATTTTATATGCCAAAGATTTTACATTGCCAGCATTATAAATAGGATCTGAGGTGAATATAAACAAAAATAATTATATTTTTATCGTCATATTTTATTGGGGATTGTATCGTTTGATTTTTTAATGGTCAAATTGCAGTTTCAAAGTTAATGATCTGGAAGATCAATACAACAAAACGCCTTCAGCTGGTGCCATAAATATGACATTCCGAGTCCTTTTTATTCTTACTAATTTCAGATTCTGAAGTGGAATTGAAAATTGAGTCTCTGGTTTTGAGAAGAAAGTAAGTTAAAACTATTTACTGTCCACTGTGTGTGTTTAAAATAAATGTATCTATTGCATAAATGATCAGTTTAACTGGATAATAATCTGTAATTTTGTGATCATTTTCATCATTCAACTTCTCTAACAAGGAATTTTTGTCATTCTTTTTCTTTTTTTTGTAGAAATTATCTCATTCAACTTATCGACGAATGAATATCAAAATGGAAAATTAACTAGCTTCAAACTTTCCATAACTAATGTTTACTGTTGAAATCATCCTCCGAAACGCGAAAAACAAAATACTTCAAGGTTAATGGTGACCTTGAAAATCTTGATCTTTTTGACTGCTAGCATTTTTAGTGTTAAGAAATCATCCTTATATCCTTGAGAAACGTTTCGTGGTATGTTTTATCTTAAGAAACGTTCGCTGCTGGTTCAGAAGTTTCAACCGTATATATCACGAAACAAATTGTTTTTTAGTACTTTTTAAGGTCAAATTAATTTTTGAATTATAACTTAAAACCTATGATATATGCGGAAATCTTGATTAATAATCAGGCCTATTTCCTTTACTTATAAGGAAAAAAACCCCACGATTTGAGACTTATACTGATCATTCAAGACACAAAATGTATAATAATAACAATTCCACATTTTGTTGAATAAAGTGTACATATTAATAATATTTACCAATTTTTTTATTTAGAGAGCGACATTATTTTACTAATTGCTTATTTAGAACAGTAACAAGATAATCACGAGTCCTTTTTTTCGATTAATGCAGATTTTAGTAAAAATACTACACACACACACACACACACACACACACACACACACACACACACACACACACACACACACACACACACATATATATATATATATATATATATATATATATATATATATATATATTGTGTTCATGGGTATAGGTGACAGCAGGTCTATAATTCTGAATAGTTCAGGTAATAGTGTAAAATCTTTATGCATCATTCATATATTTTGTCCAGCTTTTGTCCTTTTTTTAAGAATTAGCTTTTAAAATCTTTCAATTGTCCTTAATTTCTGTAGATTGTTTATTTTTGTTATATATTACTTTATACTATATATATATATGCTATGTATGCATATATATATATATATATATATATATATATATATATATATATAGTATATATATATATATATATATATATATATATATATATATATATATATATATATATATATATATATATATATATACATTTTTTCTCAAAAAAAATGAATTAAGTTTTAGATCTGAACGATAATCTTAGTTACCAAAATTTTCATTTAGAAGATTAATAAAAAAAGTCATGTCATTAATCACACATATCCAAAATATTATGTTTTCAAATCTCGTTGGGATCTTCAACTTTCAACTCTGGTATATATTCTTTTTGTCCTTAGGAAAAAAAAAATAAAGTCAGTCCTTTTGATTTCGATGCTTGGTTTCCAGAACTGAGCTCCGTTTTAATTTTGATGCGTGAATTTTCCAGTAGTGACTGTATTTTTTTTTCAAATGTAAACGGGACATGCGTATAACTCGATACAATGGAGCATGTTTTTTATCGGCTTTCTTACTTCCGTTTTTTATAACTATTTTTTGAATTTTTATTTATGTTTTCAGATACTATTATTACTTATTTACTTAATGTTATTTAATTCTTTTCTATGAATAAAAACCAATTGTCTTGATTTATAATTAATTAATTTTATTAAAATAAATTTTAATTTTAATAATTAATTTTGAATAAATTTCTTCACAATTCATAATTATGTTAACGTTATAAATAAATTTCTCGTTGGAGGAAGCAATCCTTACTCCATCGTCCATTATGTACTTTTAAAAACTACTTTTCTTGTTATTGATATTTTAAGAGCATTTTTCAAATGCCAGACTCGTTCCCCTGAGAGCTCTCCTTTCCAGAATAAAAAAACACAGAAGAAAGAACACAGAACGCAGAATTTTTGTAATCATTTTCATATTTTTACGAATATCGTTGATGGTGAGTGAGTTACAGTCGATTTCTTGTAGTTATATGAAGTCAGCATTGACCTAAAATCCTTTGTAAGTGATTCAAGAAATTCACAGGTAATATCCAATTCAGAACGTTGATTTTTAGCAGTCATTCATATTCTCCCCTATATTTTCTTCTCAGATATTGCCTGATCGAATTTTAAAATTAAACGGGGAAATTAGAGCGAAATAAATGAAATCATCCTAATAAAATTACATAAATATAGAGAAACAAATAGAGAGATAGGTGTATATATGTGTGTGTGCGTGCTTGTGTATTTAGTTTATTTGATAATTATGTGCATTGCGTTTCGTAAGCGGCCTGGAGGGTTTCGTCGAGTCGTGGCTTCGATCCCATATGCCGATAAAAAACCGCCGTGTAGCGGGGTTGACGTACTTTAAATCTGCCGAAGTTCCAAGTCCTCCCAGTTTGCTTAGTGTGGAAGTTTGGAAAGAGAGGTGCCATCTCAGGTGTCGTCCTCGTCACTTGACCGATTTTAAAATCCATGAGGTCCGTCGCCAATAGCCCCCGTGTTGCTGCTTTCTGTGCATTAGCGCTAAGTTTACAAACAATCACGCATTTCGTAATATGCAAAAGAGATTGACTTAAAAGGGATGTATAATGAAGCGGAATGTAGCAACAGGATAGACATGATGTTCTAAAATATTTTGGTAATTATTTTTCATCTTATTTTCTTATAATTAAGCTGCCTTGCGTAGACTGAAAATCCATAGCAATAAATGATTGCTGTATGAACTTTCCCTCCCTCCTTTCTATCGATGATACTTTTTTCATAGTATATTAGTTTAGGGAATTTGTCAAACAATTGTTGAATAGTTCTTTCTGAAGAAAAACAAATATTTAATTATGCTGAAACTTGTACTCAATTTTAAAAGTTAAAAGCTTCAAATTTAATGCATCATAAAATAAAAATGTAGCACTATCTGATATTTTATAGCTACTTTATAGAATTCAATTCGTTAAATCATGTTAGCCATTTAATATTTTTAATCTGATTTATAATATAAAGTGTTCGCCCCAAATTAAAAATTGTTATAATTATCTAATATTTCTGAAATCTCGAGTTAATCTTATTTGATCTTTTCTGTATTAAAAATTTGAAGTTATCAATTGCTTATGAGCATCTATAGAGCTACACTAAATATATAATTTCATATCTTGCGCTTGGATAAAAATTTAACAATTAATCCAATTAGTTGTTTAAAATCAATAAATGTATTTTGAATTCTTTAATGAAAAAAATTAAATCATTTTAAAGATATTCTTCTTAAAAGCGACCTTTCTTTTCTAATTTAATTGTCACAATTATTTATTTATTTCCCTTTTTGGATATTTTTGCATGTCATTTATGGAATACTAAAAATGAATAAAATATCACTTTTTAACATTCTAGATAAGCTATAAAGAATTTTCGTATGAATATTTAGTTTTATCAGCTATTATTAAAAAGAAGAAAAAATTCAATTGAAAAATTTAAGTATTATGATTGTGAATATCTACTCTTTATTTCACCACAGAATATGCAATTCATGATATTACATTCAGGAATATTCTAATCGGCTTTGGTTTATTTTTAAATTAGGACTGCTTCTACGTTGTCAATTATTCATATTTTCTTTGCATATATATATATATATATATTTATCTTCACTTATTCCTGTATGAAACGTCACCATATTAAGGAAATGATGAAATATTCGGTAATCCTTATATCGTTTATTTCTTTTACTACATACTAGATGGCAGCATCAACCATATTTCATTTAAGCAATCCCCGTTTCATTTATGAAACCTCCGAATGGAGATAAATAATAAATAACTTGGGTGACAGTACACTTTCAAAACATAACTTTTCGATCAAGGCAACAATTCCTTTTTCATTTTGGATCTCATATTAAAATTCTATCTTTTATCTTGAAACATCTGTTTGAACTTCGTTTATATCGTATTTCTAAACTGAGTTACAGCTGTTTTAATAATAATTGATCATGAATTTCTCTGACAGATTAAGCTCTATAAACGACATTTTTTTTTTTCATTACTGCGAAATAAAATATCTCAAAATGTTATATATATGCCCCAATGAACCTGAAATTATGTGTGTGTCTCTATATATATGCCTTTGGCCTAGAGTTTGTAGGTGAGGAGTACTTGTATTGGGGTGCACAACCCTCACGGGCTTTAATCCCCAGGACGACGAGAGGAAGGTGCCTCCCTCCTAAAAATGCAAATTTTATTCTCATGGTATCTTTATTACTTTTCTTAAATGATCTAAATTTTTAAAATTTTTTATAGCTTTATAAAATTATGCCAATACTTGAACACTTTTAAATAGGAGAAATAAGATCGATATAACATATTATTTACTTTTTACAAAGTAGTAATTCTGAACTAAAAATTGTTTTTGTTATGGCAATGACAATATGCTCTCCCAAAAATTATTTTCTCTGTACGCCACTGTTCTGTATTATTTAATTTACAAACTATCGATATATTTATTTTCTTTCGAGTTATCATGTTTTGAAGAAAGTCTTAATTTCTACCTATAATTGTAAAAAATGCCCATCTGGCAGTAAAAATATACACTAACAAAAGTTTTCTTGGGTGTTTTTCTTACTTTGAAGCCCCGAAAACATGCATTTGTAGCAAAATTTGCGCTAATTTGAAAAACTTTCTTCAAAGGTGTATTATTACCTTAATGAATTAAAATCGCACTCGAACGAATTCTATTTATAAAAAATGCAAGCTTCTTAAACGGAGATATTTATTTTGGTGAATAATATTCAATTTTAAAATAAATTTGTTTCTCTACTTTAATTATGTACCACTTATTAATGCATCAATTAATAAGTGCTTTAATTATATTTTAACTACGTGGCCGAGATAGGCCTGGTGGTCATGGTGGCGGGACTCGCTGCCAGCAGTTTTTGTCGAGTCATAGATTGGAACTACCGTGTAGAGGGCTTCTGGTCCACGTTCCAAGTCCTCCCGTTGGCGTGGTGGGGGAGTTTGGGAAGGGATGTGCCAGCTCAAGGGTCCTCCTCGTCATTTGACCAAGTTTCAAAATTACGAGGTCCGGTGCCAATAGCCCTCGTGTTCTCTTTTAATGCGACATTAATAAACAATCACTCACTACATTTTAACTCTTAATGTGTTCATATTTTCTTCAAAGAACACGAATAAGTCCCTTTTTCTTTTTTGAAGTCATATGCAAATTTGAAATAAGGAGCACAGCAAAAAAACTGTTTTTAGCAGATGGAATGAATTAATTTTAATCTTTACTAACAAATAACGTAACATTCATAAAACTAATATTGTAATTATTCAAAAATGAATAAAGTTCAATGTTATTAATTCAGTTTACTTTACCACCTTTACTTATTAAAACCTATAGAACTATCTATTATTAATTTAAAAGTTTAGATACAAAATGATAAAGTACGAAGGATCTTTCTAAGATGAGTTTACCATTCTTTCGTGTGAGAATAAATGAAAATGTGTAGAATGCAAAATGAGATTCTAATGTATATAGCTGTGGACCTCAAACGTGGAACTCCTGAGTTGACTTCACGGAGCTCCAATGTTCCATAGTTTGAGAATCACAGTTATATTATATATATATATATATATATATATATATATATATATGTGTGTGTGTGTGTGTGTGTGTTTGTTTGTATGCAGGATTTTCCAGCTAATTATCAAAGAATTAATTTTGTTTTCCACTGTACTGTAAACCCAGTTCCTCCAATACTCAATAGATGGCACCCCGAATCAGTGTCATGTGATAGCTCATGCAACGCCACCTATTCCAGAACAAAACTGAGTGACCTTTCGTTCTCGCCCTCTTTTTCCTCCATTTTCTTCTTCTATTCTCCTTCGCATTACCCGCGTCGGAAGTAAACTCCGAATGACAGAGAGCGTTCCAGCGCCCTTCGCCGATATAGGTTAAATGAGGCAGCCATCTATTTTGCTCCGATGAACTGCTAAATTCGTAGTCTCCTTGGGTATATATTTTCATTCTTCGTCTCTCCATTTAATAAATGAAGTAAAACGAGTTGAGCCTCGTCATTGAATTGATACAAAATCACCAATGGAATCCGGTAATAGAATTACCCCCCCCCCAGTCGACCCCTTTGCGTAAGAGCAAACCATCGTAGATTCGGGATATATAATCTCATCATCCCACCATCTATATATATATATATATATATATATATATATATTAGGATCTCATTTTGCATTCTGGATATTTTCCTTTATTTTCTCACACAAAAAAATGGTAAACTCATCTTAGAAAGATTCTTCGTACTGTGTCATTTTGTATGTAGCCCTTTGAAATTAATAATAAATAGTTCTATAAGTTTTAATAAGGAAAGCTAATAAAAAGTTAAATAAAATTATTAACGATGAATTCATTTCAGTTTTGAATAATTACAGTATTGGTTTTATAAATGTTACATTATTTGTAAGTGAAAATTTTAAAAATTCATTCCATCTGCTAAAAACAGTTTTTTGTTGATGTTTTACTTCTTATTTCAACCACCTCGGGTGTTCCAGGGTAGAATGATTGATTAACATCGCAATAATAATCAACACGTGGCTCTATTGGCAACAGATCTTATAATTCTGAACCACAATCAAGTTATAAGAACTTTATCTGAGCACACTCCTCCTTCTCCATACAACGTACAAAATTAAAGCCTTGACAGATTTAACATGCATCAGACCCACAAGATGGTCGTCTCCAGAGAAGTTCATAACCACTCGGCTAACATGGCCACCAATTGATCTGGGGAAAATAGCTGCAAAATAAATCAATACAATGCAAAGTAATTTTTGCACAGGATTTAAAAACAGAGAGCAAATACGAATAACAAATATTTTACTTTCGAAGGGGTATTGTAAAGCTTTAATTATTACTAAGAAATAACCTAGATGTCTGAATAAACTTTATTCTGAATATTAAATTACCTTTATGTACATAATATCGTAAATTACAGCTATTGATGTGTTGATTTGTTTAGTTTCAGCTATCCGTAAATTGGAAGCGCAGTAACGTTAATTTTTAATTAAAATCCCAAGGTATCGTACAGTTTTAGTTATTTACTAAAAATAATCGAAATAGAGTAACTCATTTCTTATTTATTATTGTTAAGAATTCCCTAAGTAGTCATTATCCAGAGTTATACATTTCTCCCAGTTCTTCTTGATCCTGAGAAAGCCGTCTATGTAGAACCCAGAAGATTAAAACCTATCCTTTCCATACTACGGTTAACTTCAATCTATGGCATCCTGAAACCAAAAAAATCAACATTATAAGCTTGTAATTTACAAAACTATAAACATAAGGATCAATTAATATGCAGAATAAATTTTATCTAAGTATCTTGTTTATTTCAAAGAAATAATTAAAATCATGCCTGTCAAAGATATATGGAGAATAATAATAATGAATTTAGATTTTTTTTTTTTGTTAGACTCGGGTATTCATCATTAAGATACATTTAGATTTTTTTCAGGAGTATTCAGTTTAATTCCACGATCTGAAGAAAGAAACATCTAGGCGATAGCCCCTTTTACATACCGGTTTATGGTACCTTTAACTTAATACACACACACATATGTAAAATCTGAAAATTGTAAACTGAAGAAAATTTATAAAAATATTCTGCACTGTGAAAAGCTTAAGAATTCGAGTTTTAAAGAATTCGTCTTGTTTCTTCCGAATTCTTCAGTTTTCTCTGAAAGAAAAAGATCTGGTATTTGAGTAATGAGATAGGAGACTGAAATTTTTTTTATGTTATTTAGAGTAGTACATTTAGAAAAACTGTGCAAGGAATTAGGTCTAAGTTTTGTGGTTAACTTTTAAAAATCGTTAAATTCTAAACT
Source organism: Nephila pilipes (assembly GCA_019974015.1). Lineage (NCBI taxonomy): Eukaryota > Metazoa > Arthropoda > Arachnida > Araneae > Nephilidae > Nephila > Nephila pilipes. The sequence goes on along the minus strand of BMAW01000574.1, from coordinate 380,340 downwards.
TGTAAATTTTCGAGGATTTTTCTGAGAAATTCTGATTAAAAATGTTTGGAAAATTAAGTATTCATACTAAGAAAAATTCCACGCGCAGTTAGTCATATGTAGAACATTAAGGTAAGAGTGGTCGTTGTGGCTTAGTGGTCATGGTCGCAGACTCACGACTGATGGTTTTCATTGAGTAATGGGTTCGAGCCTTGATGCCACTAAAGACCTGCCGTGTAGCCGGGGCTGATGCCTCCTGTCTGGTTGAGGTCGCACGTCCTCCGATAGCGTGATGTGGAGGTTTGTGGAAAAGGCACCAGACCAGTCCTCGTCACGTGATCAAGATTCAAAATTACGAGGTCCACCGCAAACAGCCCCCATGTTGCTCCTAAGTGCGACTATAATGAAACAATTTGTCTTATAGAAAAAAATGGGATAAAAATACTAATAATTAAAAAATGTCTCAGCGAGATTTGAAAAAGCTTAATTTATTTTAAAAAGTTATGATTTTAATTCAATTTTTTTAAATATGGATATTTTAATTCAAAGGCTACATAATACAGTAAAATTTTATTTAGGGCTTTAAAAACAACAATTGTGAATTTGGTACCGTATCACCTTAAATCCGAATGTACTATGAAATGGTTGATTTTAAATTCACGGAGCTCTGGGATCGTAGTACTACGTCACAATTGATCTCATGGGTGAGTGAAAGCTTAGGTTTATGACGCAAGAGCCAAATATATCTATGCTTTTCCAAACAATGTGGATGTGGTATCTTGATCTATTTTGTCATCTAGTGCGTAAATTTTCAATTCTGGATCGATAAAAATCAATTGGTTTTCGAGCAAAATATTTGGAGATGGTATTTTAAACATCATCCGAATTTTCAAATTTTTTGCCACTTAGAAAATGTTGTCGATCAGAATAAATAGAAATCCGATGACGTAATATCTGGCAACTATGGGGGTAGGGTAATACCTCCCATCCCAAATCGGAGGTATAGCCTCACCCTCCCAAGGCATCGGACTCGCGGCCGGTGGTTTTCGTTGAGCCGTGGGTTCAAGCCTTGATGCCACTAAAATGTATGTGAAATATGTCGGGGCCCAAGACCTCCCGTTGGTGTGGAAGTTAGGAGAGGGGGTGCCAGCTCAGGTATCACCCTAGTCACTTGATATTGGAGGTTCAAAATTACGAGGTCCGTCACCAGTAGCCCTCGTGTTGCTTCTAATGCGACGTTAATAAACCAAATCAAAACAAACCCAATCCGTTAATTTTTTCCAGAGTTCCTCTTGCGCATTGCGGTCGTACATTATCGTATTGCAGAATAGCACCTCTTCTGCTGACAATATCTGGGCAATAATCAATTAAAGATTGATTAACTCGATCCAGTTTTTCACAGTAAAGATCTGCATTCACAGTTTATCCAGGTTTCAGCACTTTAAAAGGAACGACCCCGCGAATACTCTACTAAACACACAAAAGCACCATCATGAAGTGTAAACCTGGCTTAGCTGTACTTCTTGGCGATTCATTCGAAGAGAGCCGGTGCCTTCTGCGTTTTGCATTATCTTAGAAGACCCTTTTTTCATCTCCGGTGATCAAGTGATCAAAAAAAAAAAAAAAAAAAAACGCTTCTGTTTTTTGCTGCTGAAGCAATAAGCTGCATGTGGTGTATAGGTTAGCTTTGTTTTCTTCGGATAGATTATGCGGGACCCAAACACCTACTCTGCTTACTTTACCAACTTGCTACAAATGCCCTTGGATGGTCGACCAAGGTTAGTTAAGAGTGTTTGACAGTTCCTCAATTGTCTGACATGGATTTGTTTCATTTGTGTCCTTAACATGTCATTGTCTAAAGTTGTTGGTCTTCCTGATCAGTACAAATGGGAAAGAAGGAAATTACTGGATCTGAACTTTGAAAACCACCTTTGGCGTTTACCAACGTCTAATCCGTTTGGATAAACAAAGCAAATGTTTTTGGTAGCAACCGTTGCGTTATTACCCTTGTGAAACTCAAAAAGCACACAAAACCAGATATGTACTTCTTCTAGTATTTGGCTCGCCATTTCACCTAAAATTGTAAAAAAAAATTTAAGATTTAATTAATTACGCGTAAACAAGTCACTCTAACCTTAAAATGTCTTTGGCACGACTTTGAAGAACACAATAAGTGATTTACGAATATCGACATGTGCAAAATAAAACTACTTTCTGGTCCCTCTAATAAAACGGTCGGCGAGAAAATTAGAAATTTTGTCTTTAACGTTTATCTTTTTAACGTTATTGGAAGAAGAAGATATTTTCTAGAATTATAAACCTAAATACGTAAATAAAGTGTATTCATCAAAAAAGAACGCATTAAATATACACCCGAGTTTGGAAAAATTAAATAGCTGAAAACTTTAATTATTATTTTTCTTAAACTGAAGATCCGCGAAAAAATAACCTCCGGATTAATATTCGTTTTTAGAAGATGTCTATTCCTCCACACCTGTTGTTCGTGACAAGGAAAAACTGATCGAATAGTCTACTGATGTTACTATTGTGTCCAGATATAAAATGCAATCTATGTCTCAATTCTGGATACCCCTCGATTAAGAGTACTATTTTCTTTGTTATAAAGCTAACAAAGCTATACGTTTTTCTATTCCCTATTTATGTGGGGGAAAAAGGTTTTTTTTTATTTATCTCAGTAATAATAAAAAAAAATCGATTGAATATTAAAACAGTGCTTCGTCTGATAGAAACAAACCTGCAGTCACATATATCAAATTTAATATAAACAGCAGCAAATGTCGCACTAGTAACTAAAATATATGCTTGTATTACATTAGATTTAATAAATAAAATATCTGTTTATATATATATACTGGCTGAAACCAGTGAGAAAAATGTTTTTCTTATTTTCTTCCAGCCCACATGTGTAAAATCTCAGGAAACACTTATTTATATGTTAGAGAAATAGGAAAAAAAGTAAAAAGCAGTTGACAAAAAGGAGGATCGAAAATAGAAAAAGATCGCATCATGATGATCGTACTTACCTAAAAGAGAAATGCCCCCGAGGGAGACGATGTATCTCGAGTCTTTGAAGCACGTTCAAATGACTAGCACTCTTGATGGCAAACCATTAACTCGTTTCTCCTCGACTTTTGCAGAGGTCGCGGCAAAGGAGTAGTTATGATCGGTGTTGTTTCCGTCTCGTAACTTCGAAACTCGTAACCGACAGGTAATGTGTTTAAGAACCGTCTTTCTAATGACTCTCAGAACAGGTACAGGTCTCAGGCACGTTAAATCTGACGGCTCTCAAAGCTTCGAAGGATCCCGGGAATTCAGAGATCAGGGTGGCAAGTTCAAGATCGGTGTTATTTTCGGAGAAACGCGAGTTCGAATTCCGCTTTCACTATAAACTCATCGTGTAAGGCTATTAAATCTGCCGAGGCTCAAAGTCTTCACGTTGGTATGGTGTGGGAGTTTGGAGGATGGGAAGCCTAATCAGGTGAAGTCGTCGTCACTTAACCGAAATTGAAAATTACGATATCCATCGACAATAGCCATCGTTCTATTTCTAAGAAAGGCGTTAATAAAGAGTCAATAAAAAAAACTCTTAGAGGAAACAAAACACAAACCTACTGTTTAGGGGATAATAGGTTTTGTTGCTCTATATCCCATAAAATCAAACAATAAATCAAACCCACGACTTGACTTAAGCGTCCCTTGCCACGATGTTTGAGACCATAAGCTACCACTACCATGAGAAAATGCATGAAAGATAGTTTAAATGAATAAAGTATAATTTTATTTTTAAATTAATAAAAAAATCAACAGGAGTATCATCGCACAGGATGGGAAATAATTCGGCTGATATTAGTAATGACGATATAAAAAAAAAGCAATAATGAATATTGTATACGAATTTATCATACGATCAGTGATTATTAATAACTCAGTTCCCAGATTCACCATTTGCTTTGTAATAAGTAACATATGAAGTTATATACTTCTTTTGCAATTAATGAAGTATCTGAAAATTTTTAAGAAACTTGGAATTATTGCTCAAGAATCACTGAATAAGTAAGCGGAAAAAATAAAATGATTTTCGAAGTTTAAATTTCTAACAAAGAATGTATGGAAGACATTTTGATTAAAGATTCCAGAGGGAGATAGGATTAAGTTGAGAAGAAAAATATATTATCGTTTTTATAATTTCTGTTGGAAATGAAAACTTTTACAAGCCAAGCATATAAAATATAGAATTTTATACATTTTGACTGATTTTATCGTCTGCGAAGAAGCTTTTATTTCGCTTACTGAAATTCTAGATATCGAAATAATTTTTAAAGTATATACTTACAAGAAATCTTATTTAGGTTTCAAATTATTTCGATATTGCAATTTTACATGAGCAATTTATTTAAACTTAAATCGTTGCTAAGATAAAATGTCAAAACTCATCGCAATTCGAAATTCCGTTAAAGATGTTCTTGTAAAAATAAATTATTTATTTTTAACCATTTTATTAGATATAAGTAAAAGAGCTCATTCGTGTAGTATTTTATGAAAGCAACTTTTGTATAAAAATAATAAATAGTATGAAACATAATTTGATTAAATTCACCAGGTTTCATTGGTTGCTATTAATGTAAGGAGTGTAGATAATATTCATAAAAGAGCATTTCTGTGAAAGATACTATGATTTATTATGCTAATTGAAAAAAAAAATAGTGCAAAAGGTAATATCTTGTAAAACGCTATTTTACAAATATGGTTGTGGGATGAAAACTAAATAAAAACTGAACAATTTTTGCAATTTAATTTACAGAATTCAATATACAATTTAAAGATACGGAAAACTAATACTTAGTGAATTTGGAGGCATGTTAATATAGTATTCCAGCACTGAAACAAATACAAATTTTAAATGTTTTAAGATGGAATCAGTTGATTCCTTATAGATAAATAACATCATTCATCTTGAGTGATATAAACGATGATATGTTGCAATTAACCCTTTCTCGTGTCATTTAGTTTACCTAAATGGCACGAGAAAGGGTTAATTGCAACATATCATCGAAATCCGGGCTCAAGCGGTAGTAGGCGACGCGAGGTGAATAGATCAGATTGTAATATAGTATGTATTATAGTGTAAATACATTTAATATAGTCATTTGCTTTGTATGATACAGCTCTTGTGGACGTAAACTCTAAATGAATTATTTTTTCTTATTAGTATTAAGTATATATATATATATATATATATATATATATATATATGAGATATTATATAATAGAAATATATAGTTTACATATATATATCATATATATATATATATATATATATGGTACTGCCACAATAATAAATTTGCAACACCAGGAAGGAATGATCAGATGAAAAGACGAAGAGGTTAGGATATTCAAATGATTGGTATTTCAACACATTTAGACGACGCAGAAGGGAAAGACGACTTTTGAAGCACTGCATAAAAGAAAAGTCATGTAGTGGATTCCTCTTTCGGAAAACGTTTTGAAAGGTCTGATTTTTCTCAGAATATCGTGTTATGTCTCGTATAAGATGAAGGAATGCTTACCAGAAAGTGTCGAAATTCAATAGAGGCAGAATCGTTGCCTATCAAGAGTGTGGATTATCGTTCCCTGATATTGCTCGTTGTACTGCTCGAAATCTAACCACTGTCATGAAATATGAAATCAATGGGTTGCTGAGAGAGCCACACTGAACGGCATGCTGAATCTCCACGCCTTCCCATGACTAACGTCCAAGAGGACAGACATATTGTGAGGTCGGCTCTGCAAAACCATACAGCCACATCATGGACCATTAGACACGAAAGGGATATGTTTGCAGCACACCAGTATCCGCTCGTACGGTGCGCGGACGTTTGCAGCAGCGTGGACTATCAACATGTCGACCATTACTTCGGCTTCCGTTAACAATACAGCATAGAGAGATACAGCGACTCTGGTGGGTCGAACAACAAAACTGGATATAGGAATGGCCCAATGTCGTCTTTTCAGACGAGTCCCGGTTTTGGAAGTACCATTCTGGTGAACGTATACGTGTCTGGAGGCTCCGAGGAGACCGTTTTGTCACTTGCTTGCATTCGTTAGAAGCAAAGGGGCCCTGAAAATGGTGTGATAGTTTGGGGAGCCACTGAATACGCGACACGCACATCTCTAGGTCGGATTGACAATAATTTGAACGCAGATTGGTACATTTGACATCTTATGTCCAGTGGTTGTGCCCTATCTTTGAGGCCTGCCAAATGCCATCTTTCAACAAGATAATACAAGTCCACATGTTGCACGATGTGTTCTGACTTTCCTCAATACACAGGGCAATCGATTGTTGTCCTGGCCTGCATGGTCTCCAGATCTATCAACCATTGAAAACATCTGGTCAAGGGTTACTGAGAGATTGGCCCACAACCACTCTCCAGCAAATAGGATTAATGAAGTGTGGCATAGACTTGAAGCAGCATGGAATGAGTTGCCCGTTTCTGACATACAAGACCAATTCGACTTTATGCCTAACCGGGAAAGGGCCGTTTCAGCTGCTAGGGTGGTAGCTATTTCTACTAATTTCGCACCCCTGTAAACCCCCAAACTGCTTGCAAATTTAATCATTTTGTCTTCATGCCATACTGTTTACGTACAATAAATATTTTTTTTTGCATTTGCTTTCCTTCAGGGTGTTGCAATTTTATTGGCCAGCAGTGTAGATAACAAATAATAGTTCGAAACTACATTTCATAAATAAACGATACTTTAATAGAAATTAGTTTTATGAGTGTCTTAAAGTAAGCTTTTTTCCTGAATAATGTAATAATACTATGCTTAAATATAGATAGCATATTGTTAACTGTTATTATATTCATTGAATAAGAGTATTTATTTATAATATTAAAATACTCAACAAAAACAAATAATTTAACTTTAAGAAATTTTTACCTTGAATCAATATCTAATAGAAAAATAACTCTAAAAACGTAACTCTCGTAAACGTGAACGTGACACACGTAACTCTAAAAATTAGCCTCTTCCCATACTTTAACGAGACTGACTCTAAATATTTACATTTGACCCAATTTTCCTTCCACGAGTCTGACTCGTTCTATTTATGTTAGAACCAAAATTTGCATCACTCGTTAAAGTACGGGAAGGGGTTAAAATTTTATATCACAGAATTTTCGATATGATGATAAATATAAATAAACCTTTTGTTCTAACAGAACATCGCTTGTAAAGCTTTGGAAAGACAGTGAAACACATACTGAAATTTCATTATTAGTTGGTAAACCACGTTCCATAGTGCAATCAGTTATTCAGTTTCATGACCTGCAAATACTACACAACTTTTCTAACCTAGTTGGACCATCTCTACTTACTTCTATCGACAGATGATTTCTCGCCCGTTTGTTGAAGAAAAATCCTAAATTAAGTTCTCCTAAGCTTACAACTGAATTAAAAAAACAGAGGAATTGTATCTGTAGGTACAGTTTGAAATGCAAGTAGGAAGCAAGGTTTCCACGGCCATGTTGCACGAAAGAATGATACGAGAATGAAAGGAATTGAAAGTTATAATTATCCTTCGCTATAAAATACGTAATCAAAGACCCAGAGTTTTAGATAAAAGTTGCTTTTCCAAACGAAAGTAAATTTAAGTTTTATATCGGTAGATGATTGTAGACGAAGGGTGTGAAGACGAAGCACAGAAATGCATCAAAAGGAATTAACTTTCAACGATAAAATATAGAAATGTGAGAATACTTGTTTGGGGTTGTATGAGTGCTACGTGTATGTATGGGGGGGGGGGTTCGTAATTAAGTCCCAATTAATGTAATCATAAATCATAAGCTTTGCATACATATTTTGAAAAATAATTTACAGGATATTGCAATAAAAATGGGCCTTTTTGGTAATTACGGTTTTATGCATGATAATGATTCGAAGAGAGAGAGATAAAGAGAATCCAGCTTTAAATAAACGGATGCATCTTATATGACACTCATAAATTTATGAAATTTCCTCCTCAGACTCCGAACATCAATTCTATTGAACATTTATGGTAAATTCTTGATGAAAAGGTTTGAACCAGATCTATTTTCAATAAACGTGACTTAATAAACATTCTTAAAAGAATGGGAATATATTTCTATTCCAGTGATGATGCCACAAAATTCCCACCGTGTAGTAGGGATAATGCACGTTAAATCTGGTCGAGTTTCTAAGTTCTTCCGTCGGTGGTGTGTGGAAATGTGGAAAGGGTTGTGCCAGTTCAAATGACGTCTACATCACTTGACCGAGAATCAAAATGAAGTCCGTCGCAAATAGCTCTCGTGTTGCTTCTCAGAGAGAGAGAGAGCGACGTTAATTAATAATCACACAGTTATAAATCATTGATATCCAATTTGATTGAATCCATTCAAAGAAGTCTCTGATCAGTTATTCAATCTAAAGAATACAATAGAAGATATTAATTATAAAATGGTAACTTAAATATTTGAGAATATGAGCATTGAACAAAATATTTCTACACTGCAAGATTGTGGATTATTTACGTTTTACACAAGTTTTATATTTTTATATTTAATTTTTTTTATGTTGATCTTATCATGGAAAGAGTAAATTATTCATTACAATATATATATCTAGTTACTCTTATTGCGTGACCCGTGTGGTGACGGGGAATGACAGAATAGTCCCGCAGTAACTTACATGTCGTATGAGGCGACTAAAATGGGTCCAATACCCAGCATCTGGGGCTATAGCCGGGCACCCTGCCTCTGGGTATTATATCAGGGGACCTCAGTTACTTGCCTTTTTTAGGTAAGTACGGGCAACATGACCCCGAGGCACCCTAGTGATCTTTTTCTTTCCTATGGGATTTACTGTCATTGGTAAATACGGGTTACGCTCCCCGTGGATATTAAAACGATTCTTCTCTGTTCTCGACCCTCCTTCTTGTCTTCCAATTTTTGTCTATTTTTTCAATTTCTTCACGTCTAGACCACAGTTAAATATTGTTTGGCTCAGTATAGCCACATCTGGCTCTTGCGCCAAAAATCCTTCACATTCACTCACTCACTGACTCTTATTGCGTAATTTAAGTATTTTTTTACAGCAAGGCTTCATTAGACTCTATGTCTATTATCAATATACAAATACTTTCTACATTCACAATACTTACGATTAAATGCGTAATTATTACGCATTGTTAATCTCATTGATCTCAAAAGACGATTATTATTAGCATTATTTTGTTGATATTGACTGGATAGTTATTAAGTTTAACTAGTATTATTAACTTTACTAATTAAGTAAATCCCTGGATTTATAACTAGTCGGTAATACTAATTAGATTTGTTATATGAATCATAACAAATGCATGATTGCATATAAGAATAATATTTACTACAGACGAGTAAAATATTTAAGAAATAAATTATAACATTTTCTGGTACGAGTTATACTAAGGGTAGGCAAACGATTCGAAGATGGTAAGACAATATTTGGAGTTTTTGATTTCTTTTAATGTAGCACTCTTAGAAACAATACTAGGACTACTGTTGAAGGACCTTTTAATTTTGAACCCCGGCAAAGTGACGAGGACGACACCTGAGCTGACACCCCGTTTTTCTAACTTCAATATTCCCCCATGTTTTGCACCGTTTTTGAAAGAGAAACGTTTAACTTAGGAGTTTTTTTCCAGATGGCTCTGTATATGTCCATGGTAGCCTAGTTGTCAAGATCACGATCTCCCTGCTGGTGTTGTTTTCGTTGAGTCATAGGCTCAAGTCAAGATGCCACGAAAGACTCGCCGTGTAGCGAGACTGATGCTCGATGAATCTGTTTAAGGTCTAAATTCCTCCCATTGGCGGGGTGGGAAGTTTGGAGAAAAAAGTGCCAGCTCGGGTGTCGTCCTAGTCCCTTGACTCAAAATTATAAGGTCTATCGTCAATGGCTTTGTGTTGTTTCTTAGTGTGATATTATTAAAAGAATCAATCTATTCTTCCTTCAAAATATTTATTTTTGATGCAGGTAGAAATTTTCCAAGTCTAAAGCTACTCGATCTACACTGTCTACTAAGTATTGTATATCACGTTCTTTGAATGAAAACACCCGATGTCACAAATGAATAGTCGTGTACAATAGCTGATATACGTTGAATTAAATGGGGCTCAAAATAATCCCGTTGTAATGGTGTGGAATTTTGGAGAGTGGGTTGCCAGTTCAAGAGTCATTCTCGTCGTTTAATCGTATCTCAAAATTACGAGATTCAATCACCTTCGTTTTTCGGTTTCATTATAAATGAGACGTTAACAATAAAAATCAACAATTGCAAATTGAGTCAAATAAAAATCTAAAGATAACAAAATCTGTTGGGATATAAAAGCCTTTGTTGCACTATATCCCATAAAATCAATCAATCATTCAACAAAATTTGTTTTTAAAATTTGTGATTATTTTATCTTAACAGCTTCACACACAAAATCGTTGGTTATAACAAAAAATAATTGTTGATTGTAACATATGTACAAATATATAAGTTGTTTCGTTATCGTTGTTAGATTATCGTTGCTGTAAACTTTGTGTAACTGCTATACAATAAGAAAAAACGACCATTTTTCTTCGCGATTATGTTTGAAGTAAGTTTTTTTTATTGGCTTAGTTTTATCTCTTATTGATGATAAATATAAGAACCCCTATGAGAAATAAAAAAAACATTTCTCTGCACGATAATGTTGATTTTTGAAAATGAATTGGAGAAGTAAAAACTGCTACACTTACATATTTCTATAAATGAAAAATGAAAATGTATTTATAAATCTTTTATATATGTACTGGTAAAATTATAATAAATATTCGAGAAATTCCAGAAAAAAAAACTAAGCACGAGCATCTGAGTAACTCATTTCATAATTATATTTCATTATTTTTCTTTTCAATGACGAATTTTAGATTTCTGATTTTACTAAAATCGCAAATATAACCCCTTATACAAATTTTTCGCTATGATCACGTCCCTATCATTAAGAACGAAAATAACCTATTGAAAAATTGATACACTGGTATTAGTGAAACATAAACAGATCTCTTAAATATATATAAAATGTTGATAAAACCAAATTAAAGAAATTAAGAAATAAGATATAGAAAAGTGTGTCAAATAACTTCTGCTTACGTATAGAGTGTTCTATTTAACTATAATGAGTGTTGTTAATTTAAATATTATTCTCGTTGAGTAAAAGTGAGTTAAAGAATTGCTTTTATTATATAAGAGAATTAAATTAGATTGATATATGTTCTTGATTAAATTATTTCAATCAAAGTATTCAGCTTAATTTATATATCATTTAAAAAATCAATACAAGTATTGTAACTTCCATTCGTGCTTGAAGTAATAGTCTACCTTATCAATTATAGGATTGCACATTTATGCAATTTTTGTTCTCTTGCTCGATTATTTCGCAGCTTAATTTGCTTAAACGTCCATTGAACATGGACGGATCATGTGATAGAGGACGATTTTGTATACAAAGTTTTTAGTTCACTTTTTATCGATCTCTTTTGTAGAACAGCTAAAAGTTATCAACTGGATTAAGGCCAATGAAAGTTTTCCAAGATGAATCTTAGAAGTCTGAACTACAAAGTCGTGAATATTCAAGATTTGTGCGGAAAATTAAAGCTGAACTCAACATTTGATGTTATCCGTTCCCACCTTCTTAATTTTCAAACGGCTGCGTGGCCGCGGTAGCCTAGTGGTCATGGTTTCTGATTCGTGGCCAGCGGTTTTCGTTCAGTCGCGGGTTTGATCCTTGGCCGCTAAAGACCCGCCGTGTAGCCGGGGCTGATACATGTTAAATCTGTCGGGGCCCAAAGTCCTCCCGTTGGCGTAGTGTGGATGTTAGGAGAAGGGGTGCCAGCTCAGATGCCGTCCTCGTCACTTGACCGAGGCTCAAGTGACGAGTCCGTCTCTAATAGCCCTCGTGTTGCCTCTAGTGCGACGTTAATAAAAAACTAAACTAAAACTGAATCCGAACCGCTGTAGTAATAGTCCTTAAAGTAATGTCTAGATATATTTAAGTGGCTATGCTCTACTACAGAGATATTCAACCTTTTATACTTTGGGGAATCCTTTGAGCTTCCATTTTCTTGAAGGAACCTCTTGATCAAAGAGCAGAAAAAATAGGATATCAAAGCTTTATCCTACTCAAATATACAAAATTGTTATTGCATCTTTATTTCATCACAATACAAACGCCTTAATAAGATAATGAATAGAAAGGTGACTAATTTTTTTTTTTTTTTCTAAAATATTTTCAAAGGCAACAATATTTTAAATTATAACAAATTAATAAAAAGAAAATTTCTTTTGTGTAGTGGTCATGATTTTGGATTCGTGGCCAGCGGTTTTCGTTCAGTCGCGGGTTTAATCCTTGGCAGCTAAAGACCCACCATGTAGCCGGGGCTGATGCACATTAAATCTGTTCGGAGCCCAAAGTCCTCCCGTTAACGTGGTGTGGAAGTCAGGAGAGAGGGGTGCCAGCTCAGGTGTCGACCTCGTCACTCGACCGTGGTTCAAAATTACGAGGTCCATCTCCTATAGTCCTCCTCGTGTTGCTTCTAGGGCGACGTTAATAAAAACTAAAACTAAGCTAAGCTTGTTATAAAATTAAAAATTTTACTAAAATTTTGGCACCTTGATTAAGGAAATAGTCATCACTTGTGGAGCCCCCTGTCAAAGTTCTAGGGAACCCAGGTTGAAGACCTCTGCTCTACTAGATGGAGACACTGCCAGCGCTCCCTGGTGGAAAACTACACAGTTAATACTATTTCGAAAATGATGAAGATGGAGGTGGGGGTGGAGGGAATTACAAAGCTGTTGAGATTATCATCGATTTCGTACGAAAAGACACCTTATGGACATTAATGGTTAAAACAGCACGCTTAAAATACATAAATGTTTGTTCCTTATTTTCGGAATTGTGACGTCGGGAAACTTGAAAAGAGAAAAGAATACCTTCTGACGAAAAACGAGCCCGCATCGTGGCACAATGATGTCGCGTGTTATTCTCAATCGAGATTGCTGTGGTTCAAAGCCCGCAAGGTGCATCCTTGTACTGATTGTCATTTCAAACAGAGTAAGTAAACATTATGCCGATCGTACAAATTAGTGTTGCAAAACGCATCAACTAAACGTAACTTGTGCTTGATGTGAAAAATTTATGCATTATGCAAATACGTATGAAACGTCCCAACTATTCACTTGACACATCTATAAAAAGATATCTTCTCAGGGTTGTATGTTAAAGCTCATGACCATGGAAGGACTTTTCAAAAATGAACATTGTGAGAAGGTTCTGCTTTTCGGTAAATGTAGGAAGGCTCACATCAATCACGGAAAACCGTCCTAAAGGCTTTGAAACGTTTATGGGAGACAGGTTGCGATGACTAGCCGACTTCGATCAGGCAGACCAGCTAAGGTAGGATGGCACGTGCAACCGGAAGGTATATTATCATGCGCCCTCACATATTCGAACAATAACACTAGATAGAAAAGTGAAAACTTCGGCCTTTTCAAAAAGTCGCTAATGGAAAATCGTAAACAAATTAGGTTTAGCCAACTTCTCATCAGGCAATACTAGACGGGGATGTTGCGAGACGTTACGCACTGTGCAACTTTCTCATGAACCAGATCGAGATTCAGCCAACATTCTTGCATATGCAGTGTGAACAGAGTCATGCTTTTCTCGGAATGAAATGTATGATAGTCAAAATATTTATTACTGGGCACTAGAAAATCCTATATATACTACCAACTTTCGAAATCAAATGCGGTTTTCGATTAATGTTTGGTGTAGAATGGACAATAACCGGCTGATCGGTCTAACATTATATCAGGAAACATTAACCGGATGCACAATATTCAGAACTTCAGCTAGACTTAATACCCGATTTTGTTCAGAACCTGCCGTCCATCAAGGCAAGCAATTAAGAACGAATAGACCGAAAATATTCCTTATTCAGGAAATTAAAGTAAGGACTATTCACATCACGTGGTCATATATGTAAGAATCTCTATGCATTTTATATGGAGATGAAATATCTAGTAGAGATTATCTCTACTACTTCGAAGCGTGAGAAACGCTGAGTTTTAGTTTAGTTTTATTATCGTCGCACTAGAAGCAACACGAGGGCTATTGGCGATGGACCTCGTAATTTTGAACCACGATCAAGTGACGAGGACTATACCTGAGCTGACACCTCCCTTTTCTAAAATCCACACTACGCCAACGGGAGGACTTTGGGCCCAGACAGATTTAAAGTGCATCAGCCCCTGCTACACGACGGGTCTTTAGCGGCCAAGGATTGAGCCCACGACTCAACGAAAACCGTCGGCCACGAATCTGAAGCCATGATCACTAGGCTACCGCGGCCACGTGAGAAACGCTGAACTAACATATTTAGAAATCACATGATCGAATAAATTAAAAGATTAAATTGAATTGTATCAGGAAATAAAGATCAACTCCCTTCTGTGATAGTTCAAGTTTAGGATAAATTAGGATATTAAATGTAAATGAAATTTATATATATACATACATATAAGAGAAAACACACACACGCGCCGCATATATATGTGGAATGGCCGATGTTATTTATCATTCTAATTAAAGAATCAAACCTTGAATATTAGCACACTTAATATTGACGCTTCACATTAACAATTATTGAATACACTGGATGAGACATTTCACAATAACATTTAAAACAAAAATAATTGTCGTTTTCAACGTCTAAAATCATAAATCGTCTTTTGGCTACGAGACATCAACAAGGGCGTCTTTCTTGTTTCGATGACTCCAATCGACTCTCCTTCGAGAGCGTGCTCCCTTCAGTAGCAGAGGCAGCGCCCTCTATGATTTGGTGTTTCTTCTACAAAGCTACACACACATATATATATGTGTGTGTGTTTCCTTCTTCCGAAACCTCCTTTTGAGTCCCCAAGAGTTTGACTGTACAGCTGACCTCGTCGTTTCTCGCGTTATTATCTCAACATCTTACCATTGGGGCCATGTAAGACCATTTTAAATTTAGGACGCAAGAAATAATAATATGGGGCTAGATTTAGTGAATAGGGAGGAGGATCAACTCGATGATCAATTTCTGGTCAGAAACTCATTGCAAAATGTGAAGAGGCGTTATCCAGATGCGGAAACAATCCTTCTCCGTGACTCAAATTCGTCTGCACTCGATCCATCAAGTGTTTGAGAACTTTCAGGCAGAAAGACGTTTATGAAGAACTGTGATTCATAGATCGAAAGTACACGAAACCACATTTATTCAGTGTTTTCCTTAACAATAGAGGTCTAAGGTAACTCCTTGAATCATACCAGTAATTTTCCCGGTCCTTTCTGAAACGTTTAATCCACTCTTTTCGAGCATTTTATTTTCAGTGAATTATCACCATAAACAGTGGTCATTTCGTAAATTTCTTGGGAATGTTTCCCGAGTTTTAACAAAATTTCGATGTTCTGTCTTTGTTCGGTAATCGCATCAGTTTTCATCGTCGATAACAGGAAAAATGACAAACAGAACCAACCACAGCTCAAATATTGTACCATACAGTCTCGGTGGTTGGCTTACTTCACAAACTTCTTTCTGCTCAGAAGTCCTTGTGGAACCGGAACGCTTGTGTGGGACCGTGGAACCAAATGTGAATGACTACGAAGAATGGATTCTGTATCTCGACAATGCCAGTTCACATTCTGCAGCGAGTTCCCGGCATGAAATTTGACCATTGAGCTTGATCAACCTTCCTACTCATCAGTTTTTGTCATGTGCGATATTCCCCCCCCCCCCGTTTCGTGAATGTAAAATGGTCACGTTGGAAATCATTGGGACGATGTTGAGACTATAAAAAGTGTATTTATTGGACAGATTGCTTATCTACATAAAAGTTAAGTACATAAAAAAAAGTATAGAAAAAAAGTTAAGTATTCTTCAAACTTTGTTAAAGACCAATACAATATAAGCGTGAATGCTGCCATATTACATTATCATACATTATTTCCACTATCCTAAATTTTTGCTTTTCTTTCTCATGGATTTATCTTAATAATTTTTTTAAAATTCTTAAATAGATTTTTTTGAGGTTTTAAATTTTAGATTGAGTAATTATTATGTAAAAAAATGTTATTTTATTTACAAAAATATTATTTTTTTTTAAATATTTAATTTTTTTAAATCTGTTAATATTGATTTAGTGTTGGATATTCTTAGACTGTTATATGTTGTGATACGTACTATTTGTGTTTATATATATATATATATACACTTATGGACAAAAAAAATTAGCGCACCAAGAAATAATTGCGGGATCGTAACGAAATTTGGCATGAAGATACATGTCGGGGAGATATGTAAATGATTAGAAATGCAGCGTGATTGCGCATTACGTATAGCCGGTAGAGGGCGTTTAACTTCGTTTTCCATGGAGTATAAAACAGGTAACCAAAGCTTGTTTGAGTGTGCTAAATCGTTTACAAAGGAAGAGCTGAGGTAGACATGCCATTACGCCGTTTTCGAAGACAATATGAGCAGCTGTCGCAGTTTGAGAGGGGGAGAATCATCGGCATGATGGATGCTGGGTAGTCAGCTAGGCGAGTAGCTCGTCAATTAGGCCACTCTGATTGTGTTGTGAGGAGGTGTTGGGAACAGTGGATCCGAGAGAGATGTCATTTATACGAATACCAGACTCAGGACGCTTTCGACACAACAATCATCGAGAAGACCACCACATCGTAAGAAATGCACGTGTACAGCCAATTGCTTCATCGGCCACCATCCAAGCACAGGTAGCACCTTCACTAGGGGCCCCTGTGTCTTCTCGAACCATACGAAGGCGCCTGGCTGAAGGACATTTGGATTGCGGCGCTCATTACGTGTGCTGCCCTCGACGCCTACCCATCGTCGCCTCCGTTTGGAGTGGTGCCGCTCACGAGGAAACTGGACTGCAGCGGAATGGAACCAGGTCGTCTTTAGCGACGAATCCAGATTCAATCTCAATAGTGATGACAATCGTATTCCTTTTTTTTTTTGACCCCGTGGTGGACGCCTCATTTCTGCCTTTGCTTTACGGCAACACACCACTGCCACAGCTGGTGTGATGGTATGGGGTGCCATTGCCTACAATACACGGTCATCCCTAGTATTGATCCGTGGCACCACGACAACCCAACGCTATGTCCATGACATCCTGCAACCACATGTGTTGCCAGGAGCCATTTTTCAACTTCAATGCTCGGCCTCACACTGCAAGGGTGTCACAAGACTGTCTCCGCACTGTTACTACCCTTCCTTGACCTGCCCGATCCCCAGATTTGTCTCCAATCGAGCATATGTGGGATCATTTGGAATGGCGAGTCGGGCATTCCACGAGTTTGAACGAACTAGAGGCAAGGTTACAGCAAATGAGGAACGAAATGTCTCAAGACATCATACAGAACTTGTATGCCTCAATGCCCGATCGTATCGCATCATGCATTCGCGCTACAGTGGGTTGAACAGGGTATTAAATCCTCCGTTCTTTTGCCATTTTCTCTGAAATAAATGATCCTTTTTCTTTGATTTTCTAATCATTTACTTATATCAAAGTAGTCATTACGTATGTAAAATTTCGTTTCATTTTGACGACTTCTTCTTGGTACGCTAATTTTTTTTGTCCATGAATGTGTATATCTATATATATATATATATATAAAAATAATGAAAATAGTCATTCAGTAGTATAAAGAAATTTAAATAATTTGCTAAAAGTAATATATATCTCTCTTATATATATATTGCGAAATGTACAATGCAATGTATGAAATTAACATGTATGATATTTAATTTTCAATGTGGTATTGACTCCGACCTCTAAATTATATATTTGCAAATCTCATCTAGAATGAAAACTAGTTCATTCGAAAGGTAATTTATTATGCAAGAGTATTTGATATATATAGACGAAATGTGCAGAGCAGCTTTGCCATGCAAACCTTAAAGTTTTGATACTGCTATAATGAATACTGGATGACCAACCAAATATTTAATCAAGGATGGCTTTTAAATATTTATATTAAGCTTGCACTGTTGGTCGTTGGTATGGTACAAATAGAAGTCTTAGATACATGAATATGGTCAGTGGAATAGTTTTGGTGAATTTGTTACGAGATACTAATGAATTAATTATGAGATACAAGCGAAGACTTTTCCTTATTTGCCTTCATTGTTATAAGATACTTTATTTTTTATGTTAACTCCGTTCATTTTGACTCTCATTTTTATTCCTTTTGTTTTAATGCTCTTTTATTACAAAAAGTCTTTATATTGGATATTTATTCGTTGGAACTCTGCTAAAAATTAAATATTTTTGCTCACAAATATATCTCAAAATTATATAAAGTACGTTAGAAAACAGTTTCTATTGAATAATATAGATTGAGTGTTTATACACGTTATTCTTAATGATGGCATTGTATGGTTAAAATTTTTGTAATAAAAACAAGGGGCTTAGAGAAGTATAGAGGAGAAAAAATAAATAAATCAAGATATTTATTTGATACAAATGGACAAGGTTTTCATTTAAGTCATCTATCTTTCTAACATATTTATTACCTTCTTTCGTGAATCTTTTCCACCTTATTGCTTATAAAAAGTGTATCTATTTCTCAAGATTCTTCAACTTTAACTAACGTTTCAGGTTACTTTATTATGTTATTTAGATTCAGAATTTCGCCTTGCGAAAGAACAGTGAATTATGTAAATTAATATTATTTTATAAGCATAGTTAATAGTGTATATATATATATATATATATATATATATAGATTATTAAGCACACTATACAGGTATAAAAAAGTGTGAGATTATCATCTAAAATTATATTCTTGATTTGGATCCAGTCTCCTGAAGTCTATTGGACTCTGATCTAGCTTTACAACTTTTTTATTTGGTGTGATTAAGATAATTAGAATTCTCAATTATAATAATTTATTAAGGACGCGTTAAAGTAAATGCAACACATTCGTAATACAATTCAATTTTTGATCTTTCTAGGTCAGAATAAAATTAACGATTTATTAACTGGTTGATTTTAGTTTTTATTAACGTCGCACTAAAAGCAACACGGGGGCTATTGACGACGGATCTCGTAATTTTGAACCTCGGTCAAGTGACAATGAAGGCACTCGAGCTGGCATTCCCCTCTCCAAACATCCACACCATGCCAATGGGTGGACTTTGGGCCCGGACAGATTTAACGTGCATCAGCCCCGGCTACACGGCGGGTCTTTAGCGGCCAAGGATCGAACCCGCGACTGAACGAAAACCGCCGGCCACGAATCTGAAACCTTGACAACTAGGCTACCGCGGCCACATTATTGGTTGATTATGTTTCTTAATATAAATAATGTCATTCCATTACAAAGATACTCGTAGAATTCATTAGAAAGGTATTGCATTGGAAATTAGGAGAATCTAATTAGAAAATCATCCAACTTAAAAATTAATAGAATATCTTCTTATAAGAAAAAGGCTTTGAAAATAAAGTATGAAAAATTAAAAATCTGTTTGCTATATTTTTATAATAAGCTGGTATTTAATATAGATATATATTAAGCCTTGGTAATAGGGGATGGGTCAATGTAAAACAAAATGCATAAGAAACAGGGCCTTCCTGAATCCTCATCACATATTTTCATTCTTCGAAATTAAATATACATCAGAAGTTTATTAAACTTCTCCTTAACTCTCCTTACTCTAAATTACTTTAATTTCTTGAATATTCAAATCCTGCAATCGACTGAAATGTGTTTCTAGTTTCATCATTTTTCAATTTATATCGTAAAAATTATGTAATCATCATCTCTACAAGGGCGCGAAGCTTTGCGTTGGTTGATATTTAGAATAATGTGAGTTTCCAAAAGAATTTTCCTTAACTACGTAATATATTTTTGATTAATAATGTTTCATATTTTTGCCATTCATTTTATTCGAGCCAAGAATATTTTTTTTTTCAATAAAAGTTCGAAAAGTTTTTCATTCGAGTCAAGAATATTTCATTGGTTTTAAATCTGTCATACGAGATAAAAAACGCATAATAAACTTAAGGTTCGATATTAATATTTTGTGTGTGTGTGAAGTGCGCTGAAAATTTGTGGCTATGTAGTCTAATGGTCAGGAACGCGGACCCGCGGCGACTGTGTTTTCGTTCAGTCATGCGGTCGAACCCTACTGCCACTAAGAGCCCGTCGTTTAGAGGGGTGATTAACACAAAATCTGGTGGAGGTCCCAAGTCCTACCATTGTCATAATGTGGAAGTTTGGAGAAGGAGATGCCAGCTCAGGTGTCGTCCTCGTTACTAAAAGGAGATTTAAAATTACGAGGTCAGTAGCCCTCGTGTTGCTTCTCTGTGCGAAGTTAATGAACATTAACCTAGCTCTGAAAATTCTTGTGCATATTCATTTATAAATAATTTTAAGTATATTTTATAAATTACATTCACTGATTGGCAATTATTTTATACTTTTACAAAAGTGATTTTAAAAATTCAAATAACACAAACGAAAATTCCCTTTTTATTTCCTATTCCTATAACTTATTCTCAAAAATTCGCTTAAAATAAAATCAGAGATTTTTACCATATTTGATATTTAAGATTTTATTGTTAAATATTTAGCGTACCAATGCAATAAAATTCTTTTGAATTTTACAATTGAAAAACGGGCAATAATCAATAAGAATACTTTTTTTATTTGAGTTTTATACCGAAAAAAATTTGATAATCGAAATAACTGAGAATTACTGAGGAAAAAAATACATTTAATCATAACTCATTTTACAGAATTTTGGGGGAATTTCATATATTTTTACCTTTAACTATCAGGGGTAATTTCTGTTAGTTAAGAGTTAGGATATATGATTATATAAATTATTTTCCTTGGCTTTTAGAAGTCCAGTACTTAATTCGCATTTAATTTAAAAATACCAATAAAAAAGTACGTTATAATGTGCGTGGAGACTTTAGATTTCAGTATTGTAGCATTTTAGCCCGTTTGTTACCTGCGCCAAAAAATCACTAATACTCATTCACCCAGGCTTCAGCTTAATTAGCTTTGTAAATAATGAGGACAGATAGTTCCCTTTTTAAATTTCTTTATTCTATATTTTTCGACATTTTGCGAAGTTACTACTATATGGTCAAATATTTTCTGCTAATAATTTTGAATTTCAGTTATTGATTTGTGTCTGGTTTAGTAAGCCTTAGATTAACTTTGGCCAGCAAATTCTAATTAACACGTGAATTTTAAAGAACATTTTAAAAACATGACCTGACACAGATAAAAGTCTAGAGCAACATATTATAATATTTTTAAAAAATGAAACTATTATATCAGTAATAATGTTGTTAGTGTGTAAAATACTCAATTTACTGATTTAGATTTATTAAATAATATAAACTCTCATTTAGTTTCATGAACGAAACAAAAATATTCTGCATGATAATATAGATGTGGTTAAAGGCATATATTTTTTTTTTGTAATTCCTTCTCTTAATCAGCACCTGTGTGGTGACTGGGTGTAAGAGAATAGTCCCATGCTTGTCGTAAGAGACGATTAAAATGGGTACCCATTTTAATTGGCTATACCCCCCCACCCACCCATTTTAATGGAACTCGGGTATAGCCGGGCACTCTACCCCTGGGGATTATATCAGGGGACTGGTCCTCAAGTTGGGAGACCTCTGGGGCTTGCCTTCTAAAGGCAGGAGCGGGTATTATGACCTCGAGGCACTCTAGTGGGCTTTTTCTTCCCCATGGGGAACGGGTCTTTAGTAAATACGGGTGATGCGCCCGTGGAATACTTTAGCTATCCTTCTCCATTTTCGTCCCTACTTCTTGTCAATAAATTTTAACTTTTTGCCATTTTTTCAAATTTTTAGAACACAGCTTTCTGGTGCCGCATGGCCCTATTTGGCTATTGCTGTAATACTGTCACTCACTTGCCTGTCTTCTATTTTTTCTCACAGCTTCACCTTGTTTGATGCAGCATAGCTAATTCTAGCTCTTGCGTCATTAAACATATGATCATTCATTTGCGCTAATTCAGGAATATTACGAGGCTTGATAGAAATGTAAGGCCTCCATTATAATAACTTTTTTTTTTATTTATAACTCAATTTTCGTAGTAGTTGTGTGCATGTTGTATCTGAAAACCCAATACAAACACATTTTTCATGTATTGCATTGTTTATTTATCGACACAGTCCCATTCCTACCCACAAATTTGCGTCAATATGTGACTAATTAGGCAAAATCACTGTAGGATTCCAGCGATTGTTGTCAAAATTTGACGTTAGTGGCAACTTTTACCTCGCTGTCAGAACGACAGTGTGTTCTTTAAGGTGCTCTTTTATCTAGAAACAAATGCATTACATGTATATAGGATGCATGTAGCATTCAAGTACAACAAGAATTGTATAAATAGAGAAGCAAATAAAGTTATGGCCCTTAAGGCATTATTTTTTGAATCAAACCGCGTAAGTAAAACCAAACTCTTATTAAATTCCTACTATTAGTTCACACTCTCCCTACATATATTTATATATCTTGTTCAAATTTTCAATCGTAAATAAAATACTTTTTATTCATCCACTCAGGTTCAAATACATTTTTTTAAACATGTAGTGGATGACACTTGATGTTAATACAGTTTTTTTCAAATATTAATTCATTAATTAAATTTAATTGGTGAAAATACAGTTCATCCCAACCACTTGGTGCGATTTCAAAAATTGTCAAACTTGGCGATTTTTTTGGCTGAACGTTAAGTCCGCGAAGCGGACAAGGTTAGCCATATTTAGCAAAATGCCAAAAAATAATTCCTGTCGCCATGTGTGGTTGGGCTTTACTGCATTCCAACCATTTAATTTACCGGATGAATTAAGAAACAAGCCAATGCTTTTACTATGTCATTTGTGTTGCAATGGCAAAGTTGGTAGAGCATTGGCGTAGAATCTTCATACCTTCGGATCGAATCTCGTCGAAGCATAAATTGTTTTTATTTAATTTTCAAATAATTAATTTTAGTTTCATATGAGAGAAAAAAAATCCTCTTATATAAGATATTTAGCAAGATATAAATTTAGGAATAAATACCGTCAGTGACGAAGCGCGTGAATCGCTGGAACAAAATTTCTTTTTCCACTTAATATTGTGATTTTGTCATATTTATATACATATTTATATTAATTGTAATGATTAAATAAAAAGTAACTAAAATAAAAATTTTCTTTGTTGACCTAAGTAGGAATTGGCTTTAATTTTTTTTTATATATTGTTTTTCTTCTTAAGCTATAAAAATGACTGACTGTAAATAATTAGAAGAAAGATTACAATTATAAGCTCTGTTGTATGAAACCTGTCATTCTTTTCAAAAGAAATAATCCGAACGAATCATTTCAAGTTATCATTGTTGTAACTGCTAATGATATGTTGTGGCCGCGGTAGCCTTAGTGGTCATGGTTTCAGACTCGTGGCCGGCGGTTTTCGTTCAGTCGCGGTTCAAGATTGGCCACTGAAGACTCGCCGTGTAGCCGGGGCTGATGCACGTTAAATCTGTCCTCCCAATGACGTGGTGTGGAAGTTAGGAGAGAAAGGTGCCAGCTCAGGAATCACTTGATCGAGGTTCAAAATTGCGAGGTAACTTGCGAATAGCACTCGTGTTGCTTCTAGGGCGACGTTAATAAAACTAAACTAAACCAAAAAAACTAAAGCAAATGATATGTAGACTTGTTCATGTATATTAAAAATACAAAATAGTATAATGCCCCAAAATCAGTGAATATGAAAATAATTAGTTCTAATAAGTATATCTTTCGCTGGTTACTTAATGTAAATATTTTTCAAAATAATAAATTCGAATATGGAAGTATTTAATGCGTTTCGTTACTAAATGCAAACTAATGTTTTTACCCACTGTGGCGAGAGACTATACCTCCATAGTCTTAAGAAATATTTATGTATTATTTTAAAGTTAGGTTTTAAACTCATTATTCCTCCATTCGTTCAAACAAAAAAAAAATTGTTTGAGAAGTGATAAGCAAAAAACCCTATAATATGTGGTGTCTCAGGAATGGTTCACACCTAAACAAATCTACGTGTGTGTGTGTGTGTGTGTGTGTGTGTGTGAGAGAGAGAGAGAGAGAGAGAGAGAGAGTCGAAATCTGTCAAATACAGAAAAGTTACGCGTTTGTTCTGAAATATGTGTATGAAAGATAATATGCGCAATTTTAAGGAATTAAAGCAAAAGGTTTGAACAAATATTTTTAAATATAAATGTGATAAACTACATCTTCAATGTACATTTACGCCTTTTCTATGTATAACTCTCGCTAAGCAGTACAGGCCGGAGTAGCCTAGTGGTTACGGCATCGGACTCGCGGCCGGCGGTTTTAGTTGAATCATGAGTTCGAGTCCTGATGCCATTAAAGACCTTCCGTGTAGCCGTAGCTGATGCACGTTAAATCTGTCGGGGTCCAAAGTTCTCCAGCAGGCGTGGTGTGGAAGTTATGAGAGGGGAGTGTCAGCTCAGGTGTTGTCATTGTCACTTGACCGATGTTAAAAAGGACGAGATCCGTCACCAATACATCACGTGTTGCTTTTTAATGCAAAGTTAATAAACAATCATATCCCAATGCTTGTTACGATGAGAAAATGTATAAAAAATCAAACGCAGAGAAACACAGAACTAAATTCAATTCTTTTAATCACACAGAACTTCAACTTTGATAGACTAATAAAGTAGAATTTGCTCTAAAAATTATATAACATGAAAACAATTAACCATATGAAAAGATATTTTATTAAAACTTGAAAAGATATTTTATTAAAACTTAAAAAGAAAGAAAAACAAAACAAAAATAGTAAGAAAAAAAGAAAAGGAAATATAAAAATGAAAAGGACTGAAATAAAAATATATTTAAAAATAAAATTAAAGCAAAAAAAGGGATCAAAATTTTAAAAAAATGTAGAAAAACATACAAGGAAACATTTAAAATGAAATTTCTTAAAAAAAAAAAAATCTAAAAACTTAACGAAGTTAAATATTTAAAACGAATTACGTGTAATTTTTTTTAAAAATAAATAAATTTAATGGTGTTAGTTAAATGGAAAAAGATAAGTTTTTTCGAAATAGATTAATTTTTCGGTATTAGGAATATGCACAATTCAACGGTATTTTAAAAATATGCAAAAGTCCTTTCATACTCTACGCACAATACCTGTCGCGAAGTGAAAGGTTATGCAAAACTACTATTCAGGTCAACAGAATAATAAAACGAAAATCGATTTGTTACCCGCACAACTCGAAAGAATTGAAAGAGGAAGTCTTTCTGAAATGTTTGCTGTATTTTTCAGTTACGAGACTGAACGATGTGGGCCGCTTAGGTAGAGTTGGCATGAGGAAACCTTTCAATAATAAAATAAAATGAAAAGACTCGACAGAAAATCTTTTTGCATCATAGCAAAAAGATAAGTCAGATAAAGTTTCCGAAAAAAATAATCTTTTTTTTCTTCTTCTTTTTTTCTGATGAGTCAGTTAAATTTATTTGGAAGTGATAGGAGACATGTGGGAAGACATCAAGGCTTAAGGCGAGATTTAAAATACCCAATTTTTACGATTAATCTCAGTGGAATGCATGTAAGAATCGGAATATATATATAATAGCTTTATTTGGTTGTTTGTTTTATGTTATATATCTTTTACACAGTTCTAGAATTACTAGTTTTGAATTAAAATTTAACTTTTTTTTTTTGGATACTTGATGTTCTTTTTTTCAATCGTTTGTTTGGTTTTATAACCGTTTTTGTAACATAATATTGAATGAGACAGTTGGGCCCGCAGTTCTGGAAAAACCATGCTTAAACAGTCTGAAGCTTATATCAGTTTTTATTATGTTACTGTCCTTTCTTTTACATTTTGTAATTACAAAATAAATAATTCTTTATGTAATTATAAAACAGAGTAAGAGTTTTTGCGTTTGCTATAGAAAAATAGTTAGTTATTTTTCAATTTTTATATTAGTTATTATTCATCTTTTTATTTAATTAATAATGATTTTTTCCTTATTCTTTGTTAAATAATTTTTTTAAAAAAAATTCACGTTTTTTATAATATATAAGTGTAATCTTTATGATTTCCTTTAGATCTAACTTGAACTGATAGAAAGCGTAACCTATTTTTTACATAATCTTGTTGACTTTTGAGAGCGGGAGATTACGTAGACATATTCTTTTTTCAGAATGCACTTTTTTTTCTTCGGAATTTTCTTATTTCTTTTATCTTTTAATCTTTTTTAGTTGTCACGTAATAATTTTGTTCGGTTGAGTGTCTTATGTTATATATATTTCTAGAATTTTTGTGTTTTATAATTTAATGATTTTACTCTGCTTTTGATATTTGATGCTCTTTATTCCATCGTTTATTTAGTTTCATATCCACTTTGTGTAACATAATACTGAAGGGGATAATTGGGCCTGTAGTTCTGGAAAAAACTTCCTTAAGCAGTCTGAGTCTGCTTCATTTTTTGTTATGTGATATTCTGTTCTTTTACATTCTTAAAATTTTCAGTTTTTTTTCAAATTGAACTTATTAAACTTTTTATGGCTATCTTTTTTTTTTCGGTTTATTTACTTGCTCTTTGAATGATAGCCACAATTTATACAGTTTTTTCCCTTTTTTTAAATTATTATTTCTCAAATTTTTGTCGGCAATCAATTTAAGCGTATATCGTTTAGAGCATTATAATTTTTTGCAATCAATAGTATTAGAATATTTTCTTCCTTTACTGTATTATTATTTTCTAAATTTAAGCTATTTTTTCGATTTAAAATAGTACTAAGTTCTTTTAATCTTTAAATTTTTTGGCTTTCTCTGGCTTTTAATATATATATATATATATATGTAGACGTTTGGGGTGAAGGAGATTGTTCATCCCGAATCTACGATGGTTTGCTCTTACGCAATGGGCTGGTTGTCTAGGGGGGTAATTTCGGATTCCATGTAATGTTGTTGATGATATTCAAGGATGAAGCTTGCAGTAGCTTTATTTGTTTATTAGGAGAGATGATGAAGAATGAAAAGTATTTACACTATATGAAAAGTAAGTTGACCAGTTCGTCAGATAAAGATAGATGACTGCCTCATTTAACCCATATTATCGATGGACGTTGGAACGCGCTCGGGCGTTGAAGTTTATTTCCGACGCGGGTAGCGAAGGAAAACAGAAGCGGAGAAAGTGGCGGCAAAAAAAGAGCGCGAAAACGAGCGTCACTTAGCTTTATTCTCGGATAGGTGGCACTGCATGAGCTTATCACATGACTCTTGAATCGTGGCGACATCTGTTGAGTATCGGAGGAACTGGTTTTACAGTAGATTGAAAAAATAAAATTAATTGCTTAATAACAATTGGATGGAAAATCCTACAGAGTTCGACCCCTCCAAATAGAGCTGGCCTCCAGCTATACTGGAATTTTCAAAATAACTAATAATACAAAATAACTAATAACACAAGATAATATCTAATACATAAAAGGAAAACAATATAGTATGAAATTAAATCAAACAAAATTCACCAATAACTATGTTTGATATTCAAATGGTGTTGATAGAAAAAAGTTTTATATCTGTTTTCGTATTGTGGAGCTATATTATCTCCGCAGATTTTTTTTTTTTTTTTCTTCTTCTTCTTGTAAATCTTCCAATTCTCAGATTGTACTTCTTCCGTATTCTTCGTAGCATCTTTGCTTTGTAACTCTGTTCTTCTATATTTGTAAATATGTAAGCCTGGACTGGCGTATTCTGATGAGCTTGGGCATATGATGCCTTCTTTGAGCCATCCTTCTATCTGCTTGTTTACTTTTTCTCTTTTCGTGAATGCTAATCGGCGTGGCGATTGATAAACTGGTTCATCCTCCTTTAAAATAATTCTCGTGGTAACATCGGTGCTTGCCGTCTTTTCAGGCTTGTAGCTTTCTATCATTTCCGTAAGTTCTTTTCTGATCTCGGGATCTCCTATGTGATTCAGTTCTACTTTTTCGACGTTTTCCGCTTGTATCTGCATTAAGAATGCTTGCTTTTCATATTTATCAAATTCTACACCATTCTTCGTGAAGTTGACTGATGCACGTTCTAAAATGTCTAAACCTATGACTGCTTCGTACTTTAGTTTTGTTGTAGGCACTACATGCCAAGTAAGTGAATAGTTTTCTTCATCCATCTGAAATTCTTGTTCGAAAGATCCTATCGTTGTGACTTGAGCATCACCTATGCCTGTTAAGATAATTTTGTTCTTCGCTAGTTTCGCTGGATCGATGATTCTTCTGCTGGTATTTTCTCGTAGTAGACTGACGGTACTTCCGGTGTCGATAAGCGCAGTAATTTTCTTGTTTCCAAACATTATTTCCTTGTTGCGTAGATTTTCTTGATTGATTTTGGCACATGTTGCCGTAGGCTTGCTTGTTTCTCTCGTGAAATTCGTAGTTCTCTTCGGCTGGCTTGTATTTAGCTCTTTCGCTGAATCGTTGAATCTTCTAAACCTGGAGTAATTCGTTTGAGCGTGATTAGAAACATTTGAATTCGAATACCTTTCTCTGCCGTGAGTTCGATTTTCGATCCGTCGATTTGAGTTTACGTGATTTACTTCATGACTTCTGTGACTAGCGGATTGAGCATCGTGATGTCGATTGTAACTAGTGGTTGCTGCAACTTTCCAACTTGATCTATCCTGCTCGAACTTTCGTGGCGATTCAAACTGACGAAATTGTTCTGAAGCTCTGAAATCTTGTTTCCCCCTAAAATGCGTATTAACTGGCTTTTGACTTAATGTTCTCCTGACGTCTTCATACTCTTCGAACTTTTCTGCTAATTCGGCTGGCGAATTTATCGTTGTCCATTCGTCTAGAAAATGTTGCTTAAAATCTGTAGGAGCTCTACGTTTCATTTGATCTGAGATGATCAGTTTCCTTAATTCTTCAAAAGATTCGATTTTTAACCCTGATGTCCATCCATCAAAATATGTTGCAAGTTCGTGATAAAAATCGGTCCAAGTGTGGCTATAAACTTTTTGATGCGTGGTAAATAACTGGCGAAACATTTCCGGCGTTAATTTAAATCTTTTAAGCAGAAGTTCTTTTACGTGGTCGTAGTGGTTTGCTATCTCCTCTGGTTCACGTGCAATTATGTGAGAAATTTCGGACGGTAAGAGTCCTAAAAGATATGAAACCCAATGTTCTTTTGAAATTGTTAATCGTTGCACTTGACGTTCGAATAAGACTAAATATAAGCTAATATCTTCTTTAACTTCATATTTATGGAGAAATTTGGATATTTCCTTGCCTAGTAATATCGAATGGTCGGTTTCGTCAACCGTTGAGTATAATTTGAGTTGATTTTCTAATTTTAATCGCTCTAGCTCAATTTCATGTTGATCTTGTCGTCGTTTCTCTTCTATAGCAAGGGTTTCTAGACGCAACTTTTCTTCAAATTCTTGTTTTCGTAGTGTTTCAAGGCGCAATGTTTCTTCTTTTTCTTTTCGTTGCTCTATTATACTCGTAAACAAATTTTTAGTGAATTCCTCATCATATTCAGTATCTTTAGTGATTAAGTCCCTTAGTTTCTTAACTGTCATTGAAGAATCGGGCTTTAGATCTAATTCTTCCACTAGGATAAATATATCTTCCCGACGACCTTTAGTGAGGTACGACATTTTAAAATTAATATGAGAATAGTTAAATAGAATCAATAAATTTGAAAATTTATACTCTAATCGTTTTTGCGTAATAACAACAAAAGTGATTTTAAAATGAAACACGCTTATATGGTGAATATCGTTTAACTAATTTTCTTAAATAAATGTATGTATATCAAAATATATATCGAACACAATTAATGCAAGGATATTTGAAATAAATTGTGAAAATAATATTGCAATATAATTTGTTAAAGTACACCTTTTTTTTTTAAAAAAAAAGAATTATTTATATCAATCTGAAATCCCTTAGTTAAAATTTTCCACAGAACTAAAACTAAACATTGTGAAAGAATATAAGTAATTCAATTAGAACCAAAAAAATATTCAGTCATACAGTGAAATAATCATAGAATAAAAAAAACAAAGTCATCTATTTTGAGAATACACTTTCAATTTGCTTAATTTGGAATTCATTAGACTGCCAAACCTATTTTTTTAAAAGTAATAAGTTATCATTCATTGAGACTCAGTGAGACCAAACAGTTGACATGTTATTTAGACTACACGGAAAATATCTCATGGGAAAAGGGAAAAAATTATACACAGTTGCCTGGGAAGGATTAATGTTTACGTTAACTGTGACTCGAAATCTAATTACTTATGCATTTATTCGTTTCTGGCGTGAGAACGCTGGCTGATTTGATATCATGGCATATCAATTCACACACACGATAATAAAAAAAAGACACTCCTAGATTTTGAACTTAAGATGACAATTTGAAAATATATATATATAAAAATGCACTTAGAAAATAATACGTTTAATTTACTTTTTCTTCAGATATTTCTTCTTATAATTAAAAAAAAACATTACATGATGGCACTTCATTAGAATTAGATGATTGTCCGAAAAAATAAATGTTTTACAGTACCTGGAATCTTGCGGTGAAACTTGCACATTAATATACGCTGGATTTTATATTTATATTTTAAAACAACGTTCTTACAGCAATCGACGGCATTTATAAAGAGCTTAAACTAAACACACATTTAGATTATCAAAAGCACAAATAAATAACTTGATGCGAAGAAGCATTTGATGATAGAAAAACTGAGGTTCTACTTGTAGGCGGGACACACTCGTCGTCGTAGGAAACTAATCGTGGAAATGGATGAGGCACACATTTTCTTTGTAGAAGATACGTTGTCACTGGACACTGGCTATTCTTGTTGTAGAAGCATACGTTATCACTAAACACTGGCTATTCTTGTTGTAGAAGATACGTCGTCGCTGGACACTAGCTATTTTTGTTGATCTCAGGGCGAGCATCAATTTTCTTTTCTTCATGTAATTCTCTCCCATTAATTTTGACGCAATCTCGGTCCGATCACTCATACATTTTGAAGGAATCACTGCCGGAGCCGCTATAAATTTTGAAGTAATCCCGGCCGAGCCCCCATAAATTTTGTAGACGTTTGGGGTGAAGGAGATTGTTCATCCCGAATCTACGATGGTTTGCTCTTACGCAATGGGGTGGTTGTCTAGGGGGGTAATTTCGGATTCCATGTAATGTTGTTGATGATATTCAAGGATGAAGCTTGCAGTAGCTTTATTTGTTTATTAGGAGAGATGATGAAGAATGAAAAGTATTTACACTATTTGAAAAGTAAGTTGACCAGTTCGTCAGATAAAGATAGATGACTGCCTCATTTAACCCATATTATCGATGGACGTTGGAACGCGCTCGGGCGTTGAAGTTTATTTCCGACGCGGGTAACGAAGGAAAACAGAAGCGGAGAAAGTGGCGGCAAAAAAAGAGCGCGAAAACGAGCGTCACTTAGCTTTATTCTCGGATAGGTGGCGCTGCATGAGCTTATCACATGACTCTTGAATCGTGGCGACATCTATTGAGTATCGGAGGAACTGGTTTTACAGTAGATTGAAAAAATAAAATTAATTGCTTAATAACAATTGGATGGAAAATCCTACATATATATATATATATTCAGTTTCTTAGCCTGATATATTTTTGTATTGCTTCTATATTGTCCATTTTAATTGAACTTAATTTGATTATTCTAGAATTTCTTAAAATATTTATTTATATGTTCAAGTATTATTGTTTTTTGTGTTTCTTCCTATTCTAGATTTTTGTTTAATGTTTTTGATTTTTATCTTTAATGTATTTTAATTCCTTTTATCCTTTTTTTTATATATATAATCCTGTTTTTGTGTTTTTAACTCTTTTGTCATTATTACTCTTAGTTCTTACCAAATATTTTTGTTTTATGTGTATTTTTGACTTTAATATGCACTTTTTTTTAATGTTTTCTTGAGTATTTTTGGGGTTTTACATTTACATGAATTCTTTACTTTCATGATATTTTGTTTTTAATATTTTAACATTTTAATGTTTTGTTATGAAACCAATTTGTGTAAGTTGTGCCATTTGTTTTGCTTCAAGATTTTTATAAATTTGGATTGAGTAATTTTTCTAAATTTTTACTTTATGAATGGAGTAAGGTTATATTTTAGTGACTGGCAATTAAACTACTAGTTATTAATTAGTTTATTCTCGGTTTTGTATTATTATGGTGTAAACAAGATTGTCAATAATTTACCATTTATGCCATTTCTGATTCTATGTCTGGTTAACTGGTTAGGTTTAGTTTATGATTGTTCTGGTTATTGATGTATGTTGGGATTCAATTAAGATTTGATATTTGGTGGTGGTTTTATTGACTAACTTTTGTTGCTTAAACGTTTGGTATTTCTATATGATAATTGTTTTCTTGTCTTTCAAGATTAGAAATATTTATAGTATTTGAAGACTAATGAGAGTTTAAAGCAAAACTATTAGTTTATGTTTTGTTTTTTAACATTGTATATCTCTGTTTGTGGTTTGACTTGTTACGTAAATTTACTTACACCATGGAATAATTGTTATTATTCAATCAGAGGATTATGATTGGAAGTAGTCTTAATAATAACTGATGTTTTAAGAAATCTTGGAAATCATGTTTTAAGAAATGTTGGAAATCATGGCAATTATAAAATAGATAGATATTTTAATGAAAGAGACAAAGATAATGAAGTGACATTTGATAAGGTCAATTTAATGAATATGATGGTAAAATGTAATGAGAAAGATTTTGTTGATTTTTATTGTTATGAAAATTCTTACAATATTGAGTTCAGTCAAAGGTATACTGAAGATATAAATATGAAGGATGAAATGTATGTTAAACAAAAGTATGGACTATATAAAATGTGAATAATTTGGAATAGTAAATTTAACACTAAGAAATATTTAATTTTGGTATATATAGCAAATCTCAAGATAATAAGGAGTATAGTTTAGAAAGTTGGAAATATAGTGATAACTTCAAATCTGATAATTTTGAATAGAATATTTATAATAACAAGAGATGCAAAATTTGTAAAATGATTAATTCTGAACAATTTAATATTAATTCCAAATTTATTTTCTATAAAACCTATAATTGTATCTACTTAAATGTAAAATTTGTGATTATAAATGTATTGGTCAAACAAGTAATAATATTAATATTCGTATTAGTCAAAAAGACATATATGATACTAAAAATTTTAAGGTTATAAAAAATTGCAATAACATTGAAATTAGACACTTTTATAGTCATAAATTTGAAAATGTTGATATAACGATTATTAAAATAAAATTTAACACTAAAAGAAGATTGTGGTTCTAAAATTATTATATCAGGGCTTATAATACTATTCACACTTATGGTGTTAATACATTAGCTTTTAGTAAAAATATTTTGGAAATATTTAAACAAAATGTCAACAAAGAATATGTATATAGAAATCAGTGTTCTATGAATCTTAATATTTCTAATAAGGTTAATGAGAGAAGGAAATACAAAGGTAGAAATGAAAAGAGATCGAGAAGAGAAATGTTTAGAGAGTAATAAGAGAGATGCTTAGATTTGTTAGCTATTAAAGGGGAAAAAAATCATAGATTAAATGATAAATTTGAAAAAGACCTCAATATTAAAAACATTAAACACTTTTTGAGAATTAAAATAGAAGAGATAAATTAATATTCTAAAGAATTTTATTAATAATGTAAATAATATAAATAGTATTTGTCTTCACAATGTCAGACATATTTGTAATTATCTAACTAATAAGTATAAAATTGATATTGATAATGATTACCAAAATATAAAATATTGCTGCATTATATTCATGAATAAATCTTTTGATGAAATAAATTGTAACAATATTCTAAATAAGCATAAAATCTTACTTCCTATAAACATTCCGATTAAAAAGCTTTTAATTTTAATAAAAAATATGGAACGTATGTTATATAACTATAATAATTGTAAAGAATTAGAGTTATAATAAATGTAATTATAAGGAATATAAAGATTTTATTATTGAAGAATACCAACATGAGATTACTGGTAATCTAAGTGGCCGCGGTAGCCTAGTGGTCATGGTTTCGGACTCGTGGCTGGCGGTTTTCGTTGAGTCGCGGGTTCGAGCTTTGGCCACAAAAGTTCCGCTATGTAGCCGGGGCTGATGCACGTTAAATCTGTCGGGGCCCAAAGTCCTCCCTTTGGTGTAGTGTGGATGTTAGGAGAGGGGGTGCCAGCTCAGATGTCGTCCTCGTCACTTGACTGAGGTTCAAAATTATTATGTCGCCAATAGCCCTCATGTTCAGTCTTTACTTCTGGGGTGAATTCTTTCTTGAAGAGTAGTGGTAAGGTTATGTATAAATATTGTAACGTTTTACTTATTCTTAGAATTTTGGTTATTGTAATGCTTGTTTGTTTTATTTTTTTATTTTTGCACTTTGTTTAAGTGGTTTAGATGGTCATATAATTATTACTTTCAGCTGATGTTCACGTTGTTTTTAAAAAAAGTTTCAACGCTATTTGTTTTTTATGATGACGTGTCATTGGCAATTTTTACATTGTGTCTTTTGCATGCTTATTTTTTGTTTAATTTGTTTTTGAGATTTTTCATTTAATTATTGTTTTTAGATTTTATTGGTTTTACAATTTTTGAGATATTTATATATATTTTTTCGGCTTACAATTTAATTGAATTTGATTACATTTATACTAAGTTTATACTCTTCTCTTTTCTATGGTTGATTTGCTGATTTTTGGTTTGTTACCAATTTTATTGAGATGTAGATCGCTGAAGTGGGATAGTTTGATCAGTAATAACATTATAAACACACATTATTCCATTCCAAAGTATGGAACAATATCATTTACATTATTTCCATTCTAAATTTTTGCATTTTATTCGTGGGCTTTCTCTCATAAAATTTTTCAGAAACTCTTAAGTTTTAATTTTAGTTTTTTAATTATAATATAAGTTTTATGAGTTATGTTAATTTTTCCTTAGTTTTTTTAATGATTTCTTTAATTATGGAGTTTCTTAGACATTTAAAGGGAACATTTTTAAAGGTTTTAAATAAACGAGGTATTTCTAATACTGCATCAGTTGTCTTGAAGTGTCATGATTTTATCTGCTAATGCAGCAGCAACAAGTAATTTGTCTGTCTTCCTACTTAATGAAGTCTTTATATTTCAGCATGAGTTAAGGGAAGGGGTTCAGTGAAATATCAGGCACTCCTTGGGGATTTCGACAAAAAAGTTGGCGAGTTTTGAATTAGGGCGTTAAAGTAGTTATACGTAAGAAATGATATAATGTCGTCAAAAATGAACAATAAGCAGAAAACAAACAGATTCTGATTAGTAAAACTGGAAATTTTAAGCATTATTAAATGAAAATGTTATTATAGAAATTTTATGGAACAAATTACAGTATTTAATTATAATTTTTTTATTATTATTAATAGTTATTTATAATTACATACTTATTTATAATTTATATATAATTAAAAATTTTTTTGAAATTTATAATTATGTGTCATAAAATATAGTTATAAATAATTGTATTTATAATATTCAAATATAAATAATTGCAATAATATGTAATTATAAAAATTGTAACAGTAATATTTAAAAAATATAAGTAATTGAAATTGTACATTATACATAATTTAAAAAATTATAACTACACAACTAATTATTACTATATATAAACAATTTTTATTATTTATAATTTTGGCATAATAATGTTAATTATTTATAACTA
This sequence comes from Nephila pilipes, assembly GCA_019974015.1. NCBI lineage: Eukaryota > Metazoa > Arthropoda > Arachnida > Araneae > Nephilidae > Nephila > Nephila pilipes. Next base: position 344,380 of record BMAW01000574.1, on the reverse strand, counting down.
TAAATAATAAAGAATAAAATTTACATTAAAAATATAAATTAAATATTTATATTAATATTTATATTAAAAATATAAATAAAAGAAATTTATGCAACATATAATAATTACGTTATGCAACAAAATTTATTCAAAAATAGACTTTTTTAGAATAATTCCTCTTGAGGAGTATAAACTTTTTCTGTAGCTTCCAGAAAAACGGTAAAACATAATAATTTATTTTCCTGAAACCAGCTATTCTGTCTCGCAGATAATCAAATACCATTCTTTCTTCACAACCAAACTCATATCATTCTTCTAAACTGAACATTCAACTTTTTCCAAAATAAATATTTATTCCTGCAACACTGTAAAAAAAAATTTCGCTCCAAACCAATAAGGGGCTTATATCACATTTTTTAGACATACTTAACAGAACAATTAAAGGAGATTTCAAGGTGTAAAGCTATCACAAAGAACAATAAATTATTTGAAAAAACTGTTTAAAAAGTAAAAAAAGAACAAGGAAACGTAGCTTTACAGTATGATAAGCGGTTTTTTGAAAATTGTCTGTCGTTTTTACAAATAGCAGACAAGAACAGGGAACACATTACGTATGTGATATTTCTCAAAAGAAAATTTATCATAGTTCCCGTAAACTAATATGCCAGATTGAAATGGTTAACGCACCCAAAACTCGGCACGGGACACACGATGCTTCACTTCAACCGAGAGAATGTTTACGTAAATTTTGAACACTTCATATTTTAAGAATGTAAATATTCATAATTAAATTTATTTCATACAAAATATTTAAATCCGAGTTTTCAAAATCACTAGTTGTATTTATACTTTAAAGGTTTCAAATATTTAAGTGATTAAAAGTAACTATAAGATAGCTAAGATTTAAATCCTGAGGATATAACAATTAAAGCTTAAAAATTAGCTTTTAATATCGATATTTATTTTACGTGCGAAAGCTATAGAATGAACATAATGCGCAAAATGAATTAAGTGCAAAAAAGGTAAACCTAATATCAAACATTTACTTGCCTATCATAATAGGCCGAAGTAATCTTGTGATCATGGTCGCCGATTCGCGACTGACGGTTTTCGTTAAGTTTTGGGCTCAAGACCTGATGCCACCAAAGAGCAGCCATGTAGCGGAGCTGATGCACGTTAAATATGTCGAGGTTCTAAGTCCTCCAGTTGGCGTGATGTGGAAGTTAGGAGAGGGAAGCGCCAGCTCAGGAGTCCTCCTCGTCCCTTGTTCTAGGCTCAAAATTACGAGGTCCATCGTCAATAGCCCTCGTATCGCTTCTCAGTGTGAGATTAATAAGACAATTACAATCACAATCGCCCATCCAAACACGTTTATATTTATCAGCAAAAATACCCTGTAAAATAAACGGTGAAAGAGAAAATTAGTTATAATTCCTAAAAAAGTAGTAATAGGTGCTTGTCTTGTTTAAATTTTATGTAACCCATACAGGAAATATTAGCACTATTAATGAGGAATTGGAAACAACTTAAAGACTGATAACTTTATCGAATATGATCATTAAAATTACAGAATTAGAGCGAATGATAAAGTTATTTTAGAATCTTCCCATTGTGTCTTATTTATGCTTAGGAAGCGGTTCTAAGATATTGAGCCTTTGCAATTCCAAAAACTTTCAGATTATCTAAAAGTTTTGAATCCTGAGCAAAACCAGGAAACTAAATCTATTTTTTGAAAAGTTTTTCTATTTAATGCAATTCACATACAAACTACAGAACCATTATTTGCCACGCTACAGATGTTTCATAAGCAGCTTTTGGCTATATTATCAAGGAAGCAAACTTTTATTAGACATTTTATGGAGTTTATTTCCCGTTCCTTCCAAGTCATAGGTTCGAAATAATTATCAAGTTCAAAACAGCAAATGTAAAATCAATAACAAAAGGACAGTATGCTTCGATTTGAGTTGAAATTGATATTAATGGCTTGTTGGTATAAGTAAGTTTCATGCTAAATGTGGGATAAGTTCATACTACTCTATGCATCCACGGGTAAAAAAACTATCTTAAACTCAGATATAAGTTGCCTAAGATACCAGATCATTGCATCTAACATCGGAAATGACAGCGCATGCCTAAAGAATTATCAAGCTCAGTTAAACAACATTTTTTAATCGAAGATATTTGAAACGTATTGTGCTTAAACAAGGGTTTTTCATTCTTGTAATATTATTTCTTTTGAACAAGAAAAAGAAAATATTTTTTGTTCATTTATACATTTGTTAAAAGGTGAATTTTTCTTTCTAGTCATCATCTTACTTTATATAGATCTACTAAAGAATTCTAAATAAGTTTTCATTAGGGTTAAAATAACCATAGGGCTTGAAGACAATAAATAAATAATACAACAGTTATTTGCGAGTGTACAACAGCCAATGATATTTAGTATTTTAAGTCGTTAGAATCATTAATATTGGATTTGAATTTCTTTGATTTTTTAACTTAAAATATGAATTAAATTCTCAATCTTTCGAAAAAAGTATGAATCCAAAGCGGCATTTTTCTTTTTTTACGTTTTCTAGCTTAAATTTCTTGTATTATTTGAATTCTCAAATCAAATAGAATTTCTTTTCACTCTGATATTTGCATGTGAAAAACTTTCCTATAGGCGAGTAAAATACAACTAGCGTTTTTTTAGAATCTTCCTATGTATGGATCTCCGTATAAAATGGAGAGGACAATCTATATATTGATTAATATTCGTGGCGGATTATTTGTTGGTATATAGATTGCTCTCTACTAGTGCCCATTAGTTTTTTACTTAAATTGAAAGTGCCAACAGTGAAAAGATTGTCTTATTGAAAGAATAATCTGCCAGAAATCTTTGACCAATGTATTAAACCTTAAGATATCCGTATACCTTGGGAGAAATTTTTTTTCAAATACATTGATATTTGTTATCAAAATATTTTTAATGCTAAAATATAACCTAATACTATGAAAAACACATTTAATAATCTGCTCTTAATTCAAAAAAGATTTGGGGTGGAAAAAATGGTGAAAGTAGTACATAAATTGATTATCAGAATAATGCTCATAACTCAAAAGTAAACAAAAATATCTTTATTCTGTAGACTTTATCTTATTCATCATAACATTTTTTGGGGCTGGTACTACTTTCATGATGAAAATCATATTGTTGCAATTTTTATTGTGTTTCGAGTCAAATATCAATGAAAAATCAAAAAAAAAAAAAAAAAAAGTTATAAACAATACATAATTGTTACTAAACACGTATCAATTTCACAACCATGAAAGTAGTAGGGGTTCTTAAAAACTATATAGGTAAGATACTTGCAAAATTTAAATTAATTTGGTTCTTAACTTTTTCTGATATCTACGTTGCCATATGTAAATATGTCGAGAAAACTCATTTTGAGAAAAATCAAAAACAAACTTTCAAATGCAATTAAAAATTAGCTAGTGAGTAAAATTCAAATCACTGTAACTTAAGTTCAACATAAGGTATAAGCAAAATTCAAACACTATTAGAAGGAAAGAAGCTTACATTTTAAACTGACATTAAAATTAGAAACTTGACAAAATAGAAAATTTTGACAAAAATGACGTTTTAAAGGTGTCGGATACCTTACATAAACAATACCAAAATAAATTATTAATATGGAGCGGTCAACTAATCGTACCTTGAACCAAATATTATAATGAGAAATTCTACTTATCCTCGTATACCTGGGTAACTTTAAACAGATGATTTTAAATCTCTGGATCCATTTCAAAAAGGCTCTTAGTGACGGGATCCGAATCAAGTGTACTCTCTTGGTACATCGTCTCAGAACCAATACAGTGTTCCTAAGAAATCTCCCTACTTCCTTCATCTCTTCGATTCTATTCGTTACACTTCTTCGTATATAGTAAAGTTAATTTACATACATCAAGGATCTTTCTCAATACGAGGATCTCAATCAAACGACGTAACAAAGAAGCCCCAAATGTTAAAGAAATGTGCGTGAGATCCCATTATAAGCATAATTTATAATACTCGTTACATTAATAATTGTAACAAGCATTTTCTTTTAAAAACAGCACTTAATTTTGAAACTTTTTGCACGTACCTTATATCGCAGAAATTAGTTTTATCATGAAGTCGAATCTCAAGTGTAAACGAGTTTTTGAGTCACGAAATGTTATTAATCTCCTTCAATAGTTAATTTCATTTGAATAGGTTTCCTATTAAATGATATCTGTTTTACTCTTTTTAAGGTATTTTGTACGTCAATTAAAATTCTAAGTATGACAATTAGTACACAATAATTAATATTTATCTTACTATTACGTAAAAGTAATATAGTTTATCTTCTACTTTTTCCAAGTTTTACATTTTTTAAGTCTCTTTTACACTTCAAAAGTAAAATAGGTGCTTATTGCATTCTAATATTTGATCAAATTTCGATGTGAAGCGATGAGCATTATGAAGATATAAACTAACACATTCACTAAAATAGAATAAGAATGATTTGGTTAAAACTGGATTTTTTTTCCTTGCTATTCTGCTGAGTTAGGTACATGATGTTTAAAAATTAAGAAACAAGCAAAAAACTGGTATATTTGAGTTATGAAACAGCATCTTAAACATGTACCATTCACACGAGAGAATTAACATGTAGGAAAAAATTTTTACCCACTTTTTAATAAATGTGTTAGGAATACAGAATTAAAAGAGATGAGGTACATGTTTTTATGATGAACTTGTGACCTCTGTCACAAAAAACAGTAGAAAATCTGATTTTGAACTTTAATATTCTAAATATAGCTCCGCGAAATGAATTGCAGAAAAAACAGATTACCATATAAAGTAGTACATTACATATGGGTTCGAATATTAACTATTTTTAGCTTATATACTGGCATATTAAGGAAGAAAAACCAATCCAAGAATAGTATGAATTAATGAAAGATTACATTTGTTGAAAACCTGCTTACTTAATATTTTCTAAATACTCAATGAAATCAACTACAACTTGCTTTCCTAATAGAAATTATTTAACTTATATTTATCTACAAAACAAAATACATGTTTAAAAGCCACGATGCTTCCGAAAATATTTTTAGTTTTAAAGAAATTAATCATTATTTAATAATTGCACCTTTTGTTCTAATTGCCTCGTCCATTAGATTTGGTATTGAATTAAAGCTTTTCTTATATTTTGAAGTTTTACGATATCATGTTTTAGAAATAAGAGTTTTTTAGCTCTAGTAAAGGTTCAAAATCTTAAAAATTAGTTTTTAACCCATATACTTTCCATATATTTCAAATATTTACTGTTTTCAGTCCACTTTTATGAATACGTTATAAGACTCCATTTAAAAGCTTATCTAAAATTTTAAAAAATTGTAAGTGCGTAACAAGAATTGGTATCGTTATTAATATTAAAAGATACAATTACTCAAAAAATGAACAGTTTCAAAATTATTTAAACTATTTATTCGACCTTGAATAAATAATATCGCAGTAATTTAATAATTTGGGGCGTTCTTCTAATCGTGTTCTTAACCAGAGATTATAACTGAGAATTCTACTTAACTTAAAAACAGCAACTACTACTTAACTTTAAACTGGATCCGAATCCAATATACTTCTGTCGGGATCCATGTCAGTTATACACTCATAGACTCATACCTCACTCATACTCATACATACTCACAGAATTATTCCTCACACTGACTCGTACCCATATAATATGCTAATAAATCTCACTAATTCCTCTTTCTCCTATTATTTCTTTCTAATAACTCCAATCTCTATATCTCATTCACTGAAACTTCTTACAATTATATAACTGTAGCGAATGCTAATTTGCATAAGTCACAACTCTTTCAGAAGGTGAAGTAACCCCAAAAGTTAATTAAAAGGAAATGCGCGTGAGAACCCGTTACAAGTGTATTGATGCACATGTTTTTACAAATTTGATCAATAATACTGAAATCAACTTACCTCATAATTTGTCCAATGAAAAAAATCAAATCACTTTACCATTTTAGAAACTTCTAAATGAGGGATATGTACCCTTTTTAAATATATTTAAGTATTATTGCGTGTTAGATTCCTTCTAAATCAAAATTTGTCCAATTCCGTGAAAAAACATGCACCCTTGCATAAAAACATACAAAGAATTCTCGAGTTTTCAGAACACACAATTTTTGTCATAACTTTCATCTTTCCTTCATTTAAAGTACTGGTTTCTGTTAGGTTCAAAAGAACTAAATTTGGAATCATCTTAAAAGAGAGAGATTACCTGTACCTAATAGTTAACGATGTAATTCTTAAAAAGTATTACCCATTTAGCTCTTATTTCCTTCATCTTTTTCTACTAATAAGTGGTATTTCAACAGGTTTCTTAAATTCATAATTATGTATCATTTTGGAGAAATAAGTTTAAATGATGTTTTCTTTTAGATACACGTTTACCATATTCTCTTCAAAGTGAAGAAACGGCTTCATATAGAATTGTAAGCGAAATTTTATAAAAAGTCAGACATCTAGTTTGAATGTATGTATAATGAAAGTTTTTACATATGACGTGTTTTAACACCCAGAACTTCAAATTTTGAAAAATAATTGGTCATCTATTCCCATTTTTCTGATTGGAATAATTTCCTTTTGCCTATCAAAAATAAGTTTTTTTCTTTATAGTAGGTAACTACTTTTTTTATTGTGATGTTTTTTCCTCTCTCTCTACCTTTCTTTCTTACTACTGGAGATTTCAACAAAATATTCATATATGTATAAAGACAATTCCAGGTCTCTGACAATAACAACGAGTTTATTTACATCTCGAAGCTCGATTCATCCTTACCTCTCACAAGCGAGTACAGGCTGCCTCTCTTTTTTAATACACTATCAATCACACTCCTACATAGGAAGGGTTATTACAATTTTTAATTGCCAATTGGCGTCATATATATTACACTCCTCAAAGTTGAAAATATCTTGGAATCTTGATACTTCTATAGATTGTTTTCCTCAACTGAAAATTTGGCAATGATCCAAATCTCCCAAAGGAAGAATTATGCAAAATGTTTATCTTCAAAATTTACGTTTTTGAAAATCAAAATGGCGAAAATTCCTACAAAAATTAAAATTTCAATCCCTGCTTTTTTTTTTTCGTCAGAAAATGCATTACGAACTCCAGAAATAAATTTGAACAGCCAACTTTTGAAAAATAAGATTACTTTTCAGACAAATTATATGATTAGTTACAAGGCTTTCGACAGTCTGCAGTAGCCTATTAAGTAAATATCATTTTATCCACTGTTTACATCTTGCAGAATTGATATCACAAAGAAAAAACTGTGATGACCAGTAATTTACTAATTATGGGTCAAACTGCTCAAAATACACTTTTTATGTTTCTATGAATATATTGTTTAAGTGAATTTATTTTCATCAGTTTATGTGCAACCGAGAAGGGATAGTATAAAACTAATCTCTCACCTAGTTCTTCACTGAAAACTACATTGTGTTAAGTTGCAGGCAAGTCGGGCAGTAGTTTTCTTTCCATTGAACATCCTTATACAGAACTCTGATTAAACCAGGGCCGGAAAGTACCAAACTGCATATAACAATGGAGCATTACGAGCCGCGTTTTTCAAGGATAAGTCTCAATTTAAATTCTGACAGTCGGGAGAATTCTCAGTGGAACTCACTGTTGGCAATCGCTTTGATTTCCCCATCCTTATGATTCCACATCTTCTTACCTACGAATGACATGCAGATAATATTCTTACACAACACTTTCATTAATTTCACGTGACGTAGACCCTGATGTCGTTTCTGTGGATGATAATCTTAGAGTTCATAGGACTCACATTGTGGAGTATTGCATAGAATCGGAACATTGCTTTATATAGAATAGTCATATATATCACTTAATTTGAGACATCTCCTTATTTCTACTCTCTTCCGTCATCTTATTACAACTTAAAGTCTATAGTCACAGATATATCTACAAAAATATAAGTCAGCAAAAAAAGGTCGGGTGTGTATTAATAAGTCATAGATATATGTACAAAAATAAAATAATCAAGATATTCTTCTAAACATTTGATTATTTATGAGAAATGCTCTCTACCAGTTCAAGGTCCCTCATCGCGTTTATCATCAAGTTTTATTAAATTATGAAATATCAAGCTTATCTGGATACTCGGGTCCGAGACGAAGTAGTAAACCAAATATATGTAGCTTCAACTTGGATTCGAAGATTCGAATCTTTACTCTAGAAATGTCAAATTATGTTTCACACATTCACAGGTATATTTTGCTTTCAATTTCATTCTTTCTCATTCCTGCTACTTTTCTACTAACTTGAGCATCATTTATGTATTCGTTTTTCGCTATGACTTCGTTAGACATTTTTTTACTTAAACTAATTTAAGTAATCACGTTTCATTTGGTTGGGTCGAGGTTTTGTTTTGGTAAATTTAAATTACATTGAATTAAAATCTCCAAGGTAATGAAAAGAATAACCTAAATTACCTGTCATTAGGAACTTATCACTCAACTGAGTCATTAAATTCTTCAAATTTTACATGTTTTGATTTTCTGTTAAAAATAACTTGTGTTTTCCGGATTGTGTATACGTATTATTTAGGAGAATTTGATAAATAGAACCTTGAAAACCTAATTTTAAAAGTGTATGAGTAAACATACATGTTACGCATTAGAAAAAACATTTGTACTTACGTTTTTCTCAAAATGTGGTTTTTTAGGATTCTGGTTCACTTCTATCAAAATATACAGCATAAATAGAGCTGATATCTTACACATTGGGAAACGAGGTTATTTCCTATACAGTGAACATAAAATTTTTAAGAAATGCACAATATTTGTATAACAATTGTGGGAAATTTGAATCACAAAACTGAATTTTTTAAAATTTCAATTATTTTTAATTTTTATGTTAATAATTACGTTCTAGATAAAAAAAAATATTTATAAGTATTCTGAAAATTCTTAAAGTTATAAATAGTATAGATTTTAAGTATGATATTCCTAAATATACGTACATGATTTACAAATGTAAATACAACTATTAATCGTTGATTGCTTATAGATAATTATTTAAGTCTATTTATGTAATTTTCTATGAATAAACTGTCGCATTACACAGATACTTTATAGTTAAAATATAACTTCGTTTTTAATTTAAAAAGGGAATTTTACTTAAACTTGACATAAAATAAGTTTATTTTTTCTTCTTGAAAGCGTATCAGTTATCTCAAGAATGCATACAACATACGTGAAAAATGTTTAATTTCTCTTTGTATGACCTTCCCGAGAATCTTTATAAGCAAAAAGCAGTAATATACCATGAATGGATAATGAAACTCGAAACTGATAATGATGATCCCATCGTGCTTTGAACTGATGATGTGAGTATGCGGAAATCATATTCTTTACTGACAGAAGTTCATTAATGAATTTTTTGGTTGTCATAAAACTCTTTAATTAATGTCTGTCATAACAATACATCAAGATTATATTTTTTTGGTAATGTCTATCATCTTATTAAAATTTTCTTAGCATTTCTATCGTTAGAGCATTTTTCACACTTATATTAATATATTCCATTGAATATTTTGCATTTTAACCAATTTTTTGATCTGTTGCTTAAACATTGAACATGAAGTTGTTCAAAAGTGTACTTGAAATATCAGCAATCATTCCATTTAATTCTAAAATATTAAGCAAATCAAAATCATTCTGAACGATGACACAGTTTGATTCACATGACAAATAACCAAGACTATTCTGTGATACCCCGATTTCTATAGTCATGATATGCTCAATAAAATCCACTTGAAGTTGATAAATCATCAAATAATTAGTCAAATAATCAGAAAGTCAAATATTTATTATTCTTTAGTAATGACCAATTAATGTGCGTAGAGCACAACCCTTCATTGTTTAATTTTATAAAATATAACTTCGTGCCTAATGTTTAATTTTATAAAATATTACTTGTTTTACAACTGACTCTATATTTGAGTCAGTTCTAAAACTTGCAACCTGGATCCGGCTAAATATCCGTTCTCAGACATTCGCTTTCCACTAAACTTCCAGTCCAGGTATATAAATATAATTTCTTTCTTTTCAGTCTGATCACACATCATTCCAACATTGAACTCTTCGAAGCTTTATAAATGATATATCATATTCATCATTTTTCAGTTAGTTGTTTTAATTTAAAGTCATGGTTTATTCACTAACAGAAATTCTCAAATCAAATAACGTCATTGCAAAGTGCAAAAAGGTTAGTTAAAGGGAAATACGCGTGAGCCTTGACGACTTGACAGATAATCAAAATCATATGACAAATAATTTGTTATATTACGGAACTGATGTATGATACATTTCTTTATACTTTTTTACTTAACGATTTAGCTACAAAATAAAAGCAAGTTTCCCGCCATCATTATCTCTTCAATTTTCTAGAAATTTTAGGTTTTTACCGCCAAAAAGGAATATAAGAAATAACTGTACAGAGCCATTTTTTAAAAAATAACACCTAAAGTTATTTTATTCGTGGTTTTCTTAATAATAATTTTAAATTTCCTTCATTTTTATGCACTTATGGGCTAGTTAACGAAAACGGGCGTAATGTGTTTGTCTTAATAACTGAAGCTTAACATTACGAAAATGACTTAAATGCAATTTAAATTGTTTTTCTTCTTTTTTTGTATAAATTTAATTTGTAGTTAACTTTTTAAATGTCGCATGAGAGAAAAACTAAATACTTCCAAACAGATTTTTTTTAAAGCTTTTTTTGGAGCAAAAAGGAAAATATGTTTTTCTGTGAGAAATATGTTTAATAATGGTTATTCTACAAAATGTTTAAAATGATTAAAATTTGATTTATATAAATTGAATCCCCATGAAGCTTAGAAGCCTATAGAAAATTCATGCATTAATCTCAATCCTCCTTTAGTTTTATGCCCATCAACGATAGAATTTCGTTATCTCATTTTCTGATAATACCTACAGATACCTTGTTATTCTCAAACAAAATGACAGCAGTAATCAGCTTGTAAGATGAAACTCGACTAATCTATCACAGAAAGTGTCAGTTGTATAGATGAATTCAGACAAGGACAAGAATTTGCTAACGATTCCTTTCTCAAAAGTTATTCTATTTTTCAAAAAATTTAACATCATTTCATGTGTATTAGTCACGTTGATAATACAAAGTAACAATTTGCATATTTGACCCAGAGAATCTGTTCTTGACATCAGTTGGGTGTAAAAAATTAACTCTTCCAGTAATTTTTTTCATGGATTTTCCGAGTGATTTCACAAACAATATGTGAATATTAGAAGTTATTCATTTGATAGTTGGAGAATTATCAACGCTTAAAGGATTCATTTCGCATATGTCAAATCAAATCCATGAAATTTAGTATGTATATTGAGAACCTGATTCTACTGTACTCCTTTGATAACTGAAGGTAATTCAGAAGAGTAAGAATCAAGAACAGTAAGTCTTCATTTTTTGATAAATTAACCTTATTAACAAAACTATATATAAATTTTTGAATCTACAATATGTTTTTCATTCTAAATTATAAATCTTAACCAAGGCTTTGTCGAATTAATTTTTTTAGTTCGATCTTGAGATGTATATTCTTATCCTCCTTTTACAAAAATTTTAACCAATGAGTTTTTAATACAGATCTGATTTATGATATTAATTTCAGGTGTGCCTTTTTTTTTTATTAATATATGAAAACTTTATTAAAGTAAACATACAGAAAAATAAACTAAATATTTAATGCATAGTATAAGCAAATTATAGGCTTAAGGGATGTGAGAAAAATGATTGTTAGTGGGAAATAATTGATACACATCTGTTGACTATAAGGCGTCCCTTTTCTGGTTCTGAAAGGAGGTTTTTCGGTAAATATATCTATTGCCTTACTGAACGTAAGACTTTAAAAAAATGGGGATTATTTTTTGAAGGGATTTGTATATTTTTTTAAACTTATCAACATTTAAAAAAATATTTTTTTAAAAGTATACCCCGTCCTATTAGTGATTTCCTTAATGTTTAGATTTTTTTTCTTCTCCTGAATCTTTTGTTTTAGTTTTGGATATTCCTAGAATGTTATATGATTTTGAAATATATAATGTATGTGTGTATGTATGTATATATGTATATATATATGTATATGTAGGTGTGTGTATATATATATATATTAAAAAAATTCGATATATAGAAATACATATTGAAATATTTAAATGATTTTCTTACTAAAACATATAATTTTTTGTATTCCTAAATGTAAATTATTTGTGTTTAGCAAATACAGAAGACTTAAAACATTAAGCTATTAAAGAAATTTATATTTAAAAATTTACAATTATGTTTGCAGTTAACATTTTTTTTAATATTGTAGAGAAAAGTGAATGTTTTTATACAAAAAAAAATGAAGTAAAATGTTCTTGTTCTTACATTAACAAAGTTAATCCTAATGTCTTTTTGAACACAAACTTTTACTTAAGTCATTTCGGAATAATGTTCACTTTTTTTTCTTCCAGAAAGGTAAAAGATTCTTCAGGAACGTTAGGAATTCAATCTGTATCTCTCACTCTCAATCCGTGTCAGACAATATGTAATGCTATCATTCTTTGTTTTCTCTGCGGTTTTTCAGTTATGTCATATTTGCTATCATCATCATCATCATTGAATTCATCAAATCAAAATGTAGTCATCCAATATATCCTGATTGATAGTTTAATCAACTGTAATTAAGTTCTTGTCCATGAATACAAATTAATTAAGTTCAACACTCTATTTTATTGCAATAGGTTTTTTTTTTCTTGGTAAAATTTTTGATCGATGTATAGAAATTTTGTTTGCTACATACAGAAACTGATTTTATTGTAAAAATTCATAATTCTAAAATTTATTTTAAAGTGATTAGCTGTGGGAGGGTTTAGATGCGTTAAATATGATTAACCACGAATTTCTGTACAAAGCCAGGAACAGTTGTTACAGCCAGAAACAGCATTTTAAATTTCTATATCTCCTTTTATGATTCCTTGGTCTTCTTTAATAATTTAATTGGTTTAAAAACAAACATTACGTTTTCAGATTATCTTATTTTTCTGATTTTTCAGCTCATAATTGAATTTATATTTCTTATAATTCATATGAATTCAAATAATAAATTTTAATTATATTTTATTAATATTGCAGTTAGCAGTAATTGTGTAATTTAGTTACTTTTAACTCACATGCATATATATATATATATATATATATATATATATATATATACTGTTTTTACGAAAACAATAAAACCGCAAGTTTCTGCTCGTCCCGTAACAATTTTTAAGGATAAAGTACATATTGTAATAAATAATTGTAGGAAATTGCAAAGTTTTTTTGCATCATCGCTTAGTCATGTACGGATTTATATTTCGAAATTTATTCCATACTATACTCTTAGTATTCTCGAAATGTTTAGTCATTCAATCCAATTCAAATGCATAAAAATCATCAAATGATTATTTTTTCCTTACAATTTTCAAGAACTTTTAAGACATTTCTTCGTATGTAAACAGTGCTTCGAACATTCTTCTTATGTCAAAAGTCTATTCATTTCTCTTCATTTTATGAAAAATGGTAAATTAAAATTAGGCGTAACATTGCTTCAGAAGCAAGATATAGGGCGGGAAGTACGTTGTGGATTAACTATTATAGGTTAGGATTAATAACACTTTAAGAAAAAATCTAAAGTAAAAGAAAACATATCACTCGTAGGATATCGCAGTAGATATTTTCTATCTGAAACTTGGCTAAATAGAGAGGTCGTACAATGTTGATCGATTGTAAATGTCATTTGAACTTGATGGCGTACAAATGGGAATGATTTGCTTTGCATGGAAAATTCTCTGAATCATTCAGTCGCTACTTCTACCTTGTCTAAAGAGAATGTTAAAAAATCGTTCAAAATTCAAGGTTAAGGCTTCACAACAAGCGTATTTTTTTTCTTCCAAATTTATTGCTTTGTACACAGCGGCTGCTGAAGAGTGATTTACAGGGGAATCCTTCTAACAGACCAGTTTCCCGCGACAGATTGAGTCTTCGATTCAGTTCACGAAAATGCTCTATGAGAGCTTTCGTGAAATTTCAATATTCCATAGTTTAATGAAATTCGTTAATCGAAAAAATGATTGTTGGTGAATTGCTCTGGTTGATAAAAATGTATTTTAATCCATAAAAGTGAAAGGTGAGATTGTTAGGAGAAATTATAACAAAATTAGGTAAGAATTTTATTATTATTTACCCAAGAGGGCTATTCTTTTAGATAGGCTATAAATTGTTATCCCGGATCACTTTTTGTATCTAATCACTTCTCAATTTTTAAATATGTAAATTAGATTTTTTACAACCATGTTCTGTTTCCTGATTTTACGGTTCTATCCATAGACTTAATGTTAAATTTTTCTATATTTTTTAAAATTTTACTTAATGGTTTTGATTCTAAAGTTAAATATAAACACTTAGTAATTTTAACTATTAACTAGAATATTATTCAAGTATCTTAATTTTACGGTGTTATTCATAGGCTTAATGTTAAATTTTCTATTTTCTTTCGTATCCAATTTTAGCAAATTACTGTTTCCTTGCATTTTAAGTACATTTATATTAAAATATATTCAGTTTAATAACTAATCATTTCTTTTAATTTTAGTTGCTATTAGCTTAAAATATATTCAATGTAACAGTTTATTGTTTGCTTTAATTTTAATTACATGTAGCTTGTATTATATTCAACTTCATGTAATTTTAATTAAATGTAGCTTGAAATATATCCAGTTCAACAATTTATCGTTTGCTTTAATTTTAATTACCATTAGTTTAAAATATATTGGGTTTAATAACTTATCATTTCCTTTCATTTTAAGTACATTTAGCTTAAAATATATTCAATTTAATTATTTAACATTTGCTTTAATTTTAATTACATGTAGCTTATATTATTTATGTCAATCTAAATGAAAAAATACGACTGGCTGTTTCGTACCCTCCTTCGGGAACAAACTTGGACGATTTTGTGGAAGCAGTGTACGAAATGTTGGGTGATGAATCGTATGATTGATTATAAACGGTACTTATTCAAGATTTCACTATAAATTTAAAAAATGAACAAGGGAAAGAATTTATTGAAGACTTTACAATAATTGATTTCGAATTACAAACCAATCTAAAATATTATACTACACGTGGAAATACTATAAACGACGGTATATTTTCTACAAAAAGTTTAAAAACAGAATTAAAATCGTGGGGATAGAATTTAGCTAAAACAAAACTTTTTTTTATGGAAGATTCAAATAAAAATATATTAATTTATATAAAACAGGGCACCATGAATGGCTAAATCTATTCTTTGCAAAACTTTGCATAGAACCTTTTTTTAAAATTATTGTTTGTATTATATTTTTGATATAAAATTAAGACAAAGGGAAAAAGTTAAGAATATATTTTAATATTTCTAATGGGTACTTTTTCCAAAAATTTCTGTGCTTTTTTAAATTATACTCTCAATTCTATAATTCAGTGAAAGTAATAAATTACTTTAAAAATAACATTCTATCATTTTTTTAACAATCGTTACTTTTTATTAACTAAACAAAAGGCAATGATCGTTTATGGCTGACATTTTCTTTAATGCGTTAGAAGAAACAATTTCTTGAAATTTATGTACAACCAAAAAAAAAAAAAATCAAATTTTTTTTTTTTTTTTTTTTTTTTTTTTTTTTTTTTTTTTTTTGAAAATTATAGTTTATGGTATAATTTTATTTATTTTTTAAACAATGAGAATTTCAATTTATAATAAAAAAAAGGGGGAGGAAATAATATTAAGAAATTGGTTCGATAAAAAATCAATGCAGAAAAATCTACGTATATTTTTATAGGATTGCACGAGCTATTGTTTTATTATTGGCAAGGATGAAAAGTTGAGGGTCATTAAAAGGAGAAGAAGCAAAATAAAAATTGCAATGAATAATCTTCATGTATCCCATAAATTATCTTAAATCTGAAAAATAAACTGTGAACTACATTCTTCTGATATCTTTGAAAAACGAATAACTGTTGACAGATTATTATGGTAAACAATTAATGTACATTATTACCAATTTTTGAAAGAATCTCGCATAAGGTCAGGGGTTGTTGAAGTTGCTTACTACTCCCTGCAACGGGCCCCAAGCAAAAGATAAATTTTATCTCTTAACAAGTTTGATACAAAGTTTAGAAGCGATGAATATATGTAGTTGGAAAGCCGTGGTAACATCGGGAGTTCCTTGGAGAATACGTACAAATCATCCTTCATGATATGGAAGAAGTTTTAAAAATGTCTTCTTGCGTTAAGCTCAGTAGATTGACAATGCCATCGTTTCTGCATTTCTGCTGTATAGCTTTTCATTAAATTAGGGGCAATGTGCTTGCTAATTCTTGAAAAAGAAAGGTTAGTAAAATCTTTTCGATATATTATCACATGATGAGATATCCGTATTCATAGCTTTAAACAGTTTGTGTGTTTTCATTTGCATAAATGAATAATTTCTGAAAATGAGTAAATATGTTCATTCTTGTCGAGACTTATTATACAATTGATCAATTATTACAGTCAGATTATCTATTTCTGCCTATTTATAGTAATTATTTTTATAGGCTATTACGTAACTGCGATTACCATTTTGGATGTTCCGTTTATTGCTCCTCTTTATCTAGATGGGGGGGGGAAATGCTAATTATTCTGTATTATTAAACATTACACGAATGTTAGTTTCGAAAAAATAGCTTTTATTTATTTTACGATAGAAGTATTTGGGGATAATTTCTAAGCTGTGTCACAGAAATACAACTTTATGGATGATAAAAGTTCGAGTTAAAATGTCATTTAATTACTTTTAGATTATTTGCCACCTGCAATTTTTATACATTGATGGTGTAACAAACAGTCTAGTAATGTACTCTTTATAATTTTGGAAAAGTCGTAGGCAAAAGATATTTTTGCAGAATAACTTTTTTTAAAATCAAAAATACTTGACACTATCTTTTTAATAAATGTTTTCATTTCGCTTTAAAAGGTATTTTCAGAAGTAAAAAAATAATCAACGAAAGCTGTATCATCGATTTGATAGTATATGTAATTCAATATCACTGATTTACAAAGTTTCATGAATTGTTTTCATTAAGATCATTAGGTATACAATAATTGGAAATGTGCCATTTATTTCTGGAGAGAAAGCAAATGAAAAATTCTTCATGAATTGTTTTAAAATTAAATGATTTGAAATAGTTTTAATTGTATTATTTAAATTAATTATGCCATTAAAAATGTCTTTCAGGTTATATTAATGTTGCATAAGCTGTATATTTTATTTATAAACAGATAAATAGATGTGAATCAATACGTAATCAAGCCGTATTTTTTGTTTTCTCATTGATAGTTAATTTCTGTGTGTTACTCCCTTTAAAGATCCCCCAAAAGACCAAGCCATTTGAAATGTATTTTTTTCTGAAAAAGAGTTGTCATAAAACTACATTGCTATCTTCATTCTGATGAAATAATACCTATAAAATGTAAGAAAATTCGAAGGAGATTTTCAACAATTAAAATAAACATCAAATTGTTCAGAAAATATCTCTTAAGGAACATTTTAATCCGATTTATGAAGAATTAGTGATTTTTACTTTAATGGAGAGAGAGGCTGTTTTTTTTTAAAAAATTGATGCACAGATACATGTATAAACATTCTTATTTTTAGATTAAATTTTGGAATTATTATTATTTTCATTTTAATTTCTTTCCTAGTAGCTTTGATTATTCTGAAAATCTTTATCAAGTTTAAAATATCGTTATCTACTATCTCACAAATGTGCTGAGATAAAACTCAATATTCTATTTTTTCCCAGAAAAGTCCTCAGTCAAAATCAGTTAAAAGCACACAAAAAATCAACTTTCAAGCGGTTTCCCTATTCTGTAACAAGAGAACTCTTTCTTTTTAACTGTATCAAACCATCGCACGCCTCGACAAGGATAAACATCCTCTACTTAGTTCTCCAGATAAAATGAGTTTCTTATGATAGGAAAAAAAAGAAGTCCCAAAAGTAAACATTTGTTTTTCTTCGAGCTCTGTTCTTCGTATGATCCATTCACCCGTAAGAGTGTCGTGATGGACTTTTCTCTATCGAAACGAACCTCTATCTGTCCAGTTTCATATCGGAGACTCAACACTCAAGATTTCACAACAGTGCTCGATGACCAAAGCCCTCTGTAGAATACTACATGGTCATCACTGAGGATCATTTTTAAAAGCTATCGCAACTTTTCAGTAGTGATAGAGCTGCGTGAGATTCGAATTGAAAGGGTTGTATTGCGAAGTGTGAGTAGAAACTAACATTTGGCAACACTCGACGATGGAGAGATCACAAGTAAATAAATATTATTTTGCCACCATTATATAGATACATAAAAGCCTTTTCAAGGTTTCTTTTTTAAATTGAAGTATTTTAAAAACATATTTTATTTATTTAAAAATGTCAGCAATTTCTTCTTGTTTTGTCTTCAAAGTAAAAAAAGATTTGATAAATATTTTGAACATTTGAATTCGAATGTACAAATTTAAGAATCGAGTCATTCGTATGACTTTTATAAATGTGGTTTGTTTCTTAAATGAATATTAAGTTAATAGAAAAGATAAATTAAGATTCAATTCTTTAAGAGTGATTTTTTCATAAATTAAAATATTTTCAGCTTTCAACAATATTTATGTATTTTAATCTATTTAATATCTAAGTGGATAGTAGCCTTATAAGTTTGTAAATAAACATTCTTAGCTATGTGATGTCTTAGATATAATTGTTTATTAAATCTCGAAGAGCCTGAAGATAAGATATTTACTTGTTTACTCTTATTCTTAAATGGGAAATGGCTTTTGAATATAATTGTATTATCGATAAAATTTCTTCCACACTTATATCAAATACTTTAATATTCATTTTATTAGAATAAAAATACTGCAATACCAATTGCGAGTTTAATTTAAAAGAAAATTTAATTATGACGAACAACCTTAGTTTTAAATGCAGATAGATAAAATAACCAAAAATATTTTATTGAAAATCGAACTTGATTTTCTGAATTGTTAATGATATCAGATTTTGTTTATTTTCATAATTTATTTGTTCAAAATACAACTTCTGTTACCTTGTTTAAAATATATTACTAAAAATGTGTTCATATTTTTCCTTTTCTAACTTAATAACTTATGTTTTAAAGTTTAATTATCAATTTATTACATAGTTTTGTTGTTTTGTTTATATTGGGTGATATTGTTTGAAATAGCAGTATTAAAATTGTGAATTTAATTGTATTTAAGAATTTTCTCCTTTCATTTTTTTATTCAAATGTAAGATAATTTCAAAATTCTAGATTGTGTTTTAAATTTGTAATTGCGTTTTGTTTGCATACTTAATAAGTAACATGAATAAAAAGCAACGTAAAAAATAAAATAAGGATTTTAAATGCATTCAAGAAATAACGTTAGGGATTGACCCTGTTGAATTATAAAAATGTTTTTTTTTTCATATATAATTATTTAAGGATAGGAAAAAAAATTATAAATATTCCTTAAATATTTTAAAACTTACTTAATCTATTAAATTACAGAGATTTAATTACTTAAATTGATAAAATAAATAACGTGAAATTTATTATTTTATTTTAAAACCTTTTTCAAACATCTCCTTTTTTTTCTAATACAAAAATCTGCTTAGAAATAGCTAAGCTAATCACTTATAAGTATTTCAATTAGGTGGAACCTTTAAAAATTATTTTTTTATAATTTAAATATTTATCTTTGTCAAATTTTATCTATCGCCAATACATTTCCAAATTTTGAGTAATCCGTTCGAAGTGAAAAAAAATTTCAAGTTTTTCTTAGTTTTTTTGAGAAAACTATAAGACATTATAAGAAATCTTGTTAAGACTTTTTTTCTCTAAAAATAGTTCATGAAATTTATTTGAAAATCAATCTAACAAATAACTTTTTAACTTCCTCTCTCCCCAAATAAAAAAATCTACTCAATTTAGCATTTGAAATTTGTAAGAAAAGAAACATTTATTGAATCTGATTATTTCCAAAGATAATGGCACTTTTTTAATCGATCGATGTTTTATAAGGGCGAACATTTGAGACAAAGCAATGTTGCTAAATAACTGTCTTGTTCTCTTTATGAAGTTTGATTATTAAACATTTTTTAATACAGGTATAAATTTAATATTTGATATTTCATTAGTTTTCAAAAACTTTGCTTGAATAATTTTTGCAAAATTGAAAAAAAATAAGGAAAATAAATTTGAAAAAGAAAAATTAATACACATTATGAAAAAACTAGGTCTATTTTTGTGACATGACCCCATGACTTCTTATTTTTCATAATTGATGGCATCATAATAGGATATTTAAAAGAGATCTTCAATGCTTCTTTTAGATACATACTCCAAATTCTTTACGTAAAAGGCTGGATTTTTTTATTTATGCGAATTATACAATTAAAATATAGCATTCTTCCTTTTATAATTTGAATAGAGAAATATTTTTGAAATTATTTTGCCCCTGAATATTCAATTAAAATGATAGTTTTCTAAGAAAATTAATATTTCTGTATCAAATTAAGTATTTTTAGCATCTTACTATTTTAAACAAAATTTACATGATACCAATTAACTTAACGCCTTTTCAAAAATTATTTATCTCAAAAAATCTCTGAGGCCCCAGTTTCTGAAGTGTTTACCTTAAAAGAGAACAGCCGAGAGAAACTATCTGGAAAAGTAAGAGTTATGGACGAATAACTTTGAATCCGTTGGCGGTCTTGACTGTTGAAACACTTCGTTTTTGATGCAACAGTTCTCTAAGGACAACTTGACGCTTTTCAATTGGAATGAGCCGCCACCGGGCCTCATTTGGACAGCAGCCATCGAGGGAATTACTCTTTGGACGTGGACCGTTTGCTGGCGAAATATTTTGGCAGGATCCTTCGCAATGTGAATCATCTGGATATAGACTGGTTAGGCGTCATTTTGGCGTTCATCCCGCGTATACAATCTATAAAAACAACACTGCACTTATCAAAAGTCCAAGTAAAAAGTATTGTAATTGAGATCTAGTGAAGTTTAAAAAAATTACGATTTGGACTTGTGATGCCGTTTTGATTAATATGTCAACAAAATATGTGTTGTAAAAAGTGCCCTAGTAAAGTTCAAGACAGTAACTGGAATTCCGCTGAAACAATAAGACGTTTATTTAGAGGATCATTCTACGAGACAATGGGTTTATAAAACATTTATATTAGATTTAATTGGGTCTTTTTTCTTAAAGTAATTGCACAGTTGTTTATTTTCAGCCACGCTAATTATATTTTGGGATAATTTGGATAACAATTGCATATTTTTTTCACTCTTACCACTGTATTAAACTTTAGAAATAAATTCATAAAAATTATTCGTTACGTTGATCGATTCTGATTGCATTAAAATGTAGTTCTGTGAGTTAAATATGAAATAAATTTTAGCATCCTTTAAGATAAAACTTATATTTCAAACTGTGTAATCATTTAAAATTTATTAAATTTATCGTCTTCATTAAGAACATATTTACATTTAAAATAAGCCCATAAATTTCCATCAATGTTTTAACTTTCAATGAATACATAATTATTTAAAAAATAAATGTAATAAAATCGTTAATCTTGCTCTTGGAATTTCTAACAAATTGATCGTAATTTTTTTCAAATCCTTGACTTGTATTAGTAGAAATCTTGCTGATTTTATGAACTAAATCAGTGGCTCCCAAAATTTTTCGCATTGCTAATCCCTTCTGAAATCCGAAAGATATTGGTGAACCCTTTGTGTAGCCATTTAGGTAAAAAAAAGTATGGTAGAACACTAATTTTCCATGTTGCACAACAGTTCATAACAAGAAACGAAAAAATAATCATAAAATATCTGAATATAAACATTTATAAAAACTAAAATGATTCTCGTAGCTACATGAAAATGAAGGCAAAATTAACTCAATAAACCAACTGGCTCTTAGTTAAGTATGCATTAAATTTTAGATAAACTATTAATGGGATATTTGTGACTGTCTGATGGAACAAAGAAATTCAAAGTTTGGCTTATTATCTGGCAGTTTCAGTCTTAGATCAGGTTCTGTATTTAATCTGTTTCTGCATTTATATCTTAAAAATAAGTATATGTTGAAAATTGTTTCTCACATAGATATGTTGTGCAAAAGAGTAATAAAACGTTAGTGTCGTTTTTTTTTTTTTTTTTTTTTTTTTGACAAAACAGTTGATTAATTTATACATTGAGCTACGAGTGGTTTTGCTTCTTAGGTACCTTTAAGTAAATGCGGACACCCCGACACCACAATCCCGAGGTTTTCGAGTGATCTTTTCTTTTTCCATAGGTTTTATTGACATTGGTAAGCATGGGACACGCCACTGGGATACTCTAACGATATATCTCTATTTTCGACCATTCTAGTAAGCCAATTGTTACCTTTCCCCCATTTTTTCTCATGCCTAGATTACAGGCACACATTGTTTGGAGCAGCATTGCCAGATTTGGTTCTTGCGCAATTATTATCCATTTTTCCTCACGCAAGCTGTTTTTGAATATTTTATATCTTATAAATTGATGATTAGGAGATAAATACATTTTACATATTTTTAGAGAAGAAAAAATTCGATAATTCGTTTTATTTCTCCTCACTGCCTATAAGATCAATTCATGTGCGTAAGCACTTGCCTTAATGCATAATAAATGACAAGAGTCCTTTCGAGACCATCAGTGTAAACGCAATCTTTTCAAATAGAAAAATAAATAAATGATCAACAACAGCGAAGTAATACGCATCATCATTATAATGACGAATCATGAAATAATAGTCTAGGTGTATGTGAGGGTGGTTCTTTCCACAGCGTTCTTTTCATGAGGAAACATCTCTAGAACGGTAAGTTTCTTCAGCTACTTCCAAGAATAAATTAACGAAATATATATTGTAGAAAGGATATATTTCTTCAGTTTTGCCGTAGGTCAGAGCGATATTTTAGATGCAATATTGATATTCTCTGAAAAACAAAAAAGAATTTTAAGCATAAAATTCCTCACAGTGTTTTAGTTTGAATCGAATTTATTTGTTTAAAATGCTCTCAGAAATAGATAATATTTGGCGATAATTTGATTTTCGAGAAATAATTATATATAAAGTCGCAATTTAGATTAATTAACTTTTGAAATAAATTTATTCTAAACGTAAAGATTTTGAAATATGAGCAATTTATAGATTTTTAAGCAAAGATAACTTATAAGGGGGGGGTTGAATAATTTTGACTGAAAGCGTCATTGCTCGTAAGTTTGACCAGGAAAAACACACGTCTAATGAAAGTATTTGGAGAATTAAAAAAGTATTTCACCTTCACTAGGTTGGATAGAACAATTCCACGTAGGAATAATTTACAGAGTTATTTCAGAAGAGCAATATGAATTAGCTGTATTTCAACAATGATTTTTAACTACAATAAAGATTTTTGTAAGATTAAAACTATCAGAAATATTAAAACAATGAAATAGAAATAAGTAAATTTTATTCAATATTAAACGTTTTTGGAGAAACTTATCTGTAGTTCTCATCTAGAATAATCGTCTGGACATATATACATACAGAAATACATCTACTTGCTAATTTCGTCACGTATTTGCTCTATTTCTTAATTATTTAATGGTGTAATATTCTTTTTTATAGGTTTTTGCATATAAAAAGCAATTATTTTCTTATACTTTTTCTATAATCTCAAAAATGTATATGTGCGTTTTCTTTGTAATTTTAAAGACATTTGTTTAGTTTTATTTCTTTACTCTATAATAATTTTAATTTTTTTCACTTGTTTTGTTCTATTATATATATAATCATTTCAATAATCAATACCTTTGCTTGTCTTAAAAACCTGATTAAAAATCTTTGCTTTTACAATTTTTCTGCGTATCTAATTTCAGTGTGATGTATCCACCTCAAATTTATACCCTTTAATCGCATGAAAATTTTAGCATTTTTTCTTATTATAATTCGATTTTGTATTCCCTCTTTCGAACCATTGTCTTAGATTTTGTTTTGAAAATATTATGTTTGATTATCGTTTTCTTATTTTTGAGTATTTACGTAAGCTTTTTTCTACATATCATCATAACAAATATTCTCATTTCATAGTAAAACGTTGGTGAATTACTCACAGTGAAACGTTGTTTTAAATATTTTTATCAGAAATCACAGATATCTATCAATGCATGAGGGAAAAGAGAAAATTGCATTTTTAGTAATGTATTTCTTATTAGATATTTTTTAAAATTGCGAAAATTAAATATTCTTAAATAGAAAGTATTTATAAATTTTTAATTCATTTTCTTCATAACCATAAGATTTCAGTGTATTTTTCGTAAAAAAATATTAATGAATAAAAACCAAACACACATAAATGTACATGGGTTAAATGAATTTTGTATAAAAAAGGAAGGGGATATCTTCGGGTTGAAATATGTATATTTCATTTTAAATTCCTGTCTTCACTCTTCAGGTCTTTAAGAAAAAAGTTGTTCTGAAATTATTTTTAAAGTAAAAACAAGCGTGTTCTGTAAATTAATTAATTACACCTCCTATATATAAAAACTTTTCTTTGTTAATTCGATCCTAAACGTAAAGCAACTCCTATATATACTAGTTTACTAATTAAATATAACTGATTTTGATTTCTATACACTCAGATGATCAAAATTTGATTGGGAATATATGATGTATCAACGAATCACTCCTTGAAAATTTGATGTTATGTGTCACTTCTACATAAGTTTAGATGTTGCTCACTCGTATTTTTTTAATGAAATGAGGTATACCTTATTAGCTTATAAAAACGTCCCCTTTTAAGATACATTTTATATATAAATATAGATGCTCGTATTAAGTTACTATGCATAAATATAAGATATTTTAAAATTTTCTATTATTACTTTTAAATAAAAATTATTATGAATAATACATAATTATGCATTACAAAACAGTTTCCTATATTTGGTCTATTTTCAATACTTTAGGATATTTTCATTATTTTTACTTTGATCTATTTTAGTTTCCAGTTAATTCGAGAATAAATTCTATGATGAGGAGAATTGCTTTCGTGATAAAATAAATGTAATGTTACAAAACTTTTATCTAAAAGAAAAAAAAAAAAACTTCTTTGTTCATAGTTTTTGCGTGTCACAGCAGTATCATCATGACGAAAGTAGTCCAAAATAATAAAAGCCGTGTATGTAATTGTATCATCCCTTTGTTATCGTTTCGTGAACAGAAAAACGAAATGTATGGTATAGAGTTAATTTCGCAGAAAATAACGAACTATGTTGTTTAAAATTGAGTAACTTCAATTTGAGAAAAAATGTATGAAACAAAAAAGATGAAAACTATAATTAAATTTATTTTATCAGAAGTTATTTCCATTATGAAATATGTTAATTAACATGTACTCGTATATATTCCATTTCATTCTTTTATTTTTAAATAATTATATTTTCTTTACCTTTCATGAAAACTTTTATAAATAATTCTAGGAGGCATTTAATGGAAATGAAATATAAGTAACAGTAATATAAAGAATGTTTGCTAAAATCGTCATGAACAAAATACCTACAATTTAAATTATGTCATTTAATATTGAATTTTCAGAAATCCTTAGTAAAATTATTTCTTTTGTATGGGTGTGTGAAATTAACATCTTAGAGCAGATATAAAGGGAGTGAAAGAAATTTAAAGTAATAATAATTTGTAGAAATATGTTAAAGAAGTATTTAACAAACGTTTATGATGTTCATTATTATTCGAACAATCCTTCTGATGTGATATTATTACAGTATTAATACTCCCGTTTTGTTTCTAGGCCTTATTTAGAAGACTTATGTACATTAAATTTTACATTTTTAAGGATATATTTTAAAACTAAAATATTTTACAAGCCTCACAATATAAAGGTCATTTTGAATCAGGAAATCGTGTTTTAGAGACAAAAGGGAATCTATTCTCAAAACATTCTCGAAAGATGTAGATTTTTGGATATTCCCTTACAAGATGAAAATCGTTATTGATCTGTGACATCAAAAAGCAGGCGACTGATTTTTAAGAAGTGTGAATTATTCGCTGAATAAAAGTAGTAGCACGAATCTCTGTTTTGTAGAGTAAATTTTATTATGACGAATCAATCTACTGTATTTAATTTGATCGGCTCAAAACATATTAGTTAACTATCTGAAGATAAATGTTGATGTACAACGTTAATATTCAAAAAGAAAAATGTAAGTAAAAATAAGTTAAATGAGAATTTTGATCAGAGATCCTTATAAAGAAAAGTTTTAATGTAAACTTTTGAGAAATTTTAGCATTTTTCATTGAAATATTTATTTGATGCGACTGATAAGGATTTCCTTGCAAAGATAAACATTTGATTTTTTGCTTTCTTGAAAACTCAAGAACTTAATAGCAATTAATTTAAACTTATTGAGTTTTCAGTCAATTATTCAATGATTATGGATATTTTTAAATTTTAAACAACTCGTTATTAAAAGTAATGAAATTGAGAAACTCGGGAAAGTTATTATTTTTCAATTACATGGACAACATATAAAACGAAATTATTTATCTTATTTCTCTTATCTTAAAACATTATTTCATTTAAAACTCGAAGTTGAAGAATCTTTCATTTTTAACGTATTATACGTAATGTATGTATAGAGAAAACTCTGATTTATATTGGTTTTAGAATGCTTAACATCTTAAAATCGTATTATATATTAGTAGAACAAATATATTTCATAAATTTTTTGAATCTGGGCTGCGTGGAAAGTTTACGTTTACATTTTCTTTATTTTTCGAATGTCAGCACTAAGGCTATAAAATCATGAGATATTTTTTTTCAAAAAACGTACATTACAAGTCGTAAAAGAAACAGCTCTTGACTTTTCAACTTCGCTGGAACTTTAACGGATTTCAGATTTTATTTACCTTAGATATACAATAAGAAATTCCCTTATCCTTATTTTGAAAGGAAAATATCTAAGTGTTTTTCAGAGAAAATAAAAATTTTTCCTTTAGAAACGTTTTTGAAAGTAAATATTGTGTAAAAAAAGAAATGTCTGTTCCATTTTGTTACTGTCATGTTTGAAGCAAAACTTGTTTGGCTACAGCACGAAGTTATATGAAAATATGGCATTTAATACTTAAGCGCCAAACATCAATTTATATTCAATGATCTTCGAAAGGAGCAAAATAATAGAAGATATTTGTAGTATAATCACTAAAGTAAGGCAGCATTTATTTTCATGTACTATGACTATTCGACAAATTTCGAACAAAAGTAATATTTTTCTTAAAATTATGTAATACATCCATATATATATATATA
>BMAW01000574.1:284755-316402 GCA_019974015.1 Nephila pilipes | reverse complement strand
TTTTAATAATTAATTTCGCCTCTGTATATATATATATATATATATTTATATGGATATATTACATAATTTTAATAATTAATTTCGCCTCTGTATATATATATATATATATATATATATATATACAGAGGCGAATCCGAGGGTAGGGACACGGGGGAAGTCATAATTTCACGTGCAGGCATGATAGCATATCTGAACAGGAAATCTCAACGAAATTTAAAAGTACAGCACTCACTTGTTAAATGTAACAGATATCGGACCAGAGCATCGCCAGATAACTAGAAAATCTCTAATAATAGCACATTTAAACGACAAAAGCTATGTATTGTTGTATTAATTTTAATACAATGCACTCAAAGTGTCAAACAGACGAAATAACTAAACTACAAAAAAATTTATTGTTTTGTATTGATAGCCTACCGACGAACTTATACAGATGTTAGGTAGACAAAATAAACTCTTTCAGTTACTACTATTCTGAATCGTAATAGAATAAGTTTTCTCAATAAAGCATAAATAAGTTTAGGCACGATGTCCTGCACTTCATCTCTTTTATTTCAATAAAGCTGAAAAGTGGGGTTAAAGAAAAATGATTGAAGAACCACTAATCCAACAAATATAAGGAAATAAAAACAGCAACAAAGCTGATAGAGCAACAAAAATGCAAATCATAGTCATTTCAGTTAAGAAATATCTACAGGAAAGTGAACATATGCACGAAAAGGAAATATATATATATGAAAAGGGAAGAAAAAAAGTTTTCCCTAAAAGAAAAATATTTATTATTTCCTCCCTTATCCCCTTTTTTAAGTAAAAAAAAATGATAATGAGTTTTAATAATAGATAAGACAAGAATTACTATGATACCTACCAGAAATTACTATAAAAGTCTTCCGAAAAAAAAAGTAACAAAGTTGATAACTAAAATAATTTATAAAATATAAATGAAGCATAAAAAAGAGCAAAATAAACAGTGACTTGTCTGCTTGTGTAAAAACGTTGGAATATTGGCAGATCGGAAGGTTAAAGTGCCGGAGGTACTGTATTTATTTTGTTGTTTTACTTCAAAGTTAAATGTTGCGTCCAAACACAGGACCGAGCTACCTACCGTACTGCAAGTTTTTAGTTCTCAGTTTGGATTTGATTGCTGAGTTGATATTTAATTTATTTTTAGATTGAAGACTGCTTAAGAATGAAAAATAAACAAAATAAACTCAGTTGTGGCATTTGTCCATCATTATTCGGCTCTTGTGCCATGTATCAATCTAATATATTAATCAAAAACTACTAAACTCCAATTGAAGACATACAATAATAAAACAGCTTCTTTATTTATGAATATAGAATAACTAAGGTCACTTTTTTTTAAAAGCTCAACTTAACACATTGCAACGAAAGCTATAGTTAATCCCCGTCAGAGACTTTTGCATTGAACTCCCATTTTTGTTCCCAACTTCCCATTCAAAGTCATAATAATAAGTTTACTACTCCAAAGCAATAAATGAGCCAAATCTGGGGTCATCGGCTTTGGTCAACTACATTCATGAACTCTGCTACAAAGGTGTGGCAGGGTTGATTCCTCTTTGTGAGGTATTGTGACCCATGGCATTGATATATATGGGAATTTAGAACCTAGCCGTTTGACGTCTGACATCTGCATGCGCTTGGGTTAAACTTGGTATTAGCCAATAAGAGCGAATGGTGTCGGGGGACAAAAACGGAGGTTGTCTGTGATTGGATCGCCCAATCAAAAATGAAAATAAATCAAAGGGGTGTGTGAGTCAGCCCTACCCGAGGATTTAAGAGGAACAGAGAAAAAAAAGAAAAGGAGAGAGGATCCTGAATGGGAGCGAAAGAGGCGATCCCGCGAGAAATTAGAGGCTATTACCTGCTCTTGCGATTTTGGGACTAAAATCGACCTGTATATTGATATTAAGCTAATAGTGTTTTTTTTTTTTAGCTTTTATTGCTTGTGACTTTGTGCGAATAGAAACCAGGCGAAAGCGCCTTTTAACTAGAATATAATTCATAGAATTGTAAAATAAAGAAGCATTTTTACTTAAGCTGTGTGATCCCTTCACGTTACCGATTCATTCCGCACATTTTGGGGTCACTACATTGCAACATGATCTTAATTTATGATTTAAATAAGAAATTGATCTTACCAGCCCACTCGTTCTTAATTTCACAACTTTCTTCGACAGTAACTACGTAGATCTAATGGAACTTTTCTTCAATCCACAAAACTAACAGAAGAATTTCAATCCCAGTAATAATTCTCAACAACGGAAAAGTCCTAATCTTCTGTCTTCCTTCATTTCCCATTAAATACATATAATTTATATATCATTATATTTTAAACCACTTCACTTCTTTTCTATCTTCATATAATTTACCCATCACGTTTCATTTTTGTTGCGAAGAAATTTTAATTTTATACAATTCAAATTACTCTTAAGTCCCCGAGATTAGTGAAGAGCAGTTCGCGAATAACCTAACGTCACACAGTTAACTTTTACGTACTTTTTTTAAAGAAAAATAGTTGATTCTACTTCCACTGATGATGTTCCAGGGCAGCAGTTGACAATATTCTTGAAAAGCATCATACCTTCATTTTAAGCCTGAAAATATTGCATAATGTGTAGATTCGAATAGTTTTACTTATGATATTGTCACAAGTTTTATCGATTGTTATTGTATGAGAGACATTGGATTGTACACGGACAACACGGAGGCAAAATTTGACAAAGAGCGAATGAAATATATTTTGAGATCCATGACTACCAAATAAAAATTAGAAATTACCCTGTATTGCGTGAGGAAAGATAAGTTGTTCTTTTAAATTACTTTAGATTAAAGAAATTTCATGGCTATCCCAAAGTCATAAATATAATGGTGGCTTTTGTAAGCCGTATGTGTTATTGGGAGTGACTGATGGAGGTTGAAATCGGGGTAAATTAGGAAAATTGACGTCTGCCCCTTCGTCTTCACATAAAGATATGCTAAAGAAAATTCTAGAGCACATGAAATAAAAGAATGACTTTCTTAAAAGCAATGTAATTAAGTCTCAGAATTTCGTCAACCTCGTTGACGGTAAAAAAATAAATATTAAGATGGCATTATACGTACATCAAAACAAAGCAAAATTGAAAGTTACAGATAAATTAATACTAATAACTAAAACCATAATATTTTGCGGCGTGCAAAATATTCTTTTTAAGAAATCATCAGGAACGACAGATCTATTTTTTAAATGATGAGGAGGAGGAGGATTGAACGATAATAAATAAAGGAAATTTTAAGGCTTTTGATAAAGTGCCGGATGGATACCGGAGACGAGATTCTTGACGAACATTTGCCGACAGCAGGTCATAGTACTAGTTTTATAAGAAAAACAGCACAAAACGAACTGAATAAATGCTGGGAAGCAATTATTCGAAACAGAGTTGTAAAAACAATAAAAAAACTTCGCAGCTCTACAGTGTTCTGGAGAACGAGATGGTTGACATTGGTATTTCTCAATAACTATCACTTAGTATTCGGAATTCTGATCAAGAAACGTGTACCATCGAAGATGGTTTCCTTGAAATCAAAAAAATAATGGACTTAAGTGGCGAAAATTTGACAAACGTTGTGACGGCAAACCATTCCTGTTTGCCTCTTGTGCCATAGCTAAACTCAATATATTAACACTAAAAGTCAATAAGTCGATCAAAGAGACGTTAGAACAATAAACACAGTATTTATTGTTTGATTGCTAATATAACGAAAATTATAAATGCTCTCCCTAACAAGGCCTGAACTATATTAACTCAATCTACCAGTAATAATCTAACTGACTCTTACCACTAAGGCTATCTTGATTTCTAACATACATTAACCAGCCGATAACTTGTAACAATTCCCGGCTCCGATTTCAACTCCGGCCCTGGAACAATTGATGAACACAAGAATCACTCAACCTCTCTATAGCAACTCTCAATCTGAGTTTATATATTTCCTAACTCTCCTGCTTCGCTTCATTTCTACCTGATTTCGATTTACATATTCACGTTTCATTTTTGGTTGGGAGAAGGTTGTTTAGCAGAAGTAATCAATCTTAATTACGAGTCCCCAAGATTAGTGAAGAGAAAACCGCGAATAGCCCAACGTCACAATGTAATAATAGAAATATTGAAAGCAGCAGATTCGGATATTGAGTTCAGGCGAAGATGACGGTGCAAACCTGAATGATGCTTTTAAAGATATGTAAGATATTAAATATGCAATTTCTTGCTATTTATACCCGTTGGGCTAATAATAGGCTGAATTTAGCTTTGAACAAATCAAGTACCGTGCCTATTATAAGAAACTAAAAAAGTATATATATATAATCTTTTAATTAAATTTATTGTTTGACAGTTATTTAATTGTTGAATTTTTTTTAATTCATTCGTATTTGCTCTTAAAATGAATACTGTACAATTTGGACCATTTTATATTGTCTTAAAAAAAGCGCCAAAAATGTTTAAATTAAATGAATGACTGTATCGCAATTTCATTTTTAGATAAAACCGTACGTAGGTTTTTATCTAACTAAGGAAAATTTCGAGCTTCTAGAAAAAATACTTGTTTCAAATCAAGACTATTTAAATAAAGACATCACAAATCATTTTCTGTTATTTTAAAATAGGATAGTGATGACTTAAAAAATAAACACTTTAACCGGGAAAGTTAAAAGTTTCGTCTAGGCGAAAATGGTACTGTGAGTTTTAAAACATATCTTTTTTTCCCCTGCCTGTCATGAAGTTAAAATGCCTCGAACGATATTTTTGCTGACGTACAGAAATAAATTGTTTAATATTTTTGGAGAGATCTGGATTTCATTACAGTATCCTGCTAGTAATTTTAAAGGGTAATTATTTTATTTAAAAAAATACTGCACTCTTTTAAAAATAATAGAATAGTCTCATAATAAAATTTTGAGCTTAACAAAGTGAATGACTTAAAATGATGAGTATGGTAAAAAGAAAATTACCACAAAGTATAGATAGAGAAAAAAATTTCTTAGGAAGTCAAATTTTAAATCAACGGAACTATTTTATTTACTGTTATGTTATATAATCTTGAATACAAAGGTGCTTCAAAAAATACCCATGTAAGGAATGGGATATAGTGTATTAAGAATAAGGCAATTCACTGTATTATTGTCCAGCGTTCATTTTTCCTTTTTCCAAGAAATCCATAAATATAACGCCCTTCGCATTCCTAAATATCATTGCCGTATGCTTTCCAGCCAATGAAACTGTCTTCTCCTTCGGAGCATATTCACCGGAAGAAACCTATCGTTTTGATCATGTTTGGTTTCGGGTGTTTCATGTTGAATCCAGGTCTCATTGGCCACGGCAACTTGAAGAAAAATGTTATTTCGAAGCGGTACCAATCAAAACTAATCAATTGTTACATTTCTTTTGGCGCTGTTTAAAAGATGATAATACACGATGGAAACACCAACTTGCCTAAGCAACTCCATCGGTCATCAAAAGTAGGTACTTTTTGAATCACCCTCGTAATGGACGCCAATTTACAGCGAAGCATGGTGAGAGGCAAAAAAAAAAAATTAATCCAGTAGCAAAAATGGGTTGTAGATTTGGACGGTTGTTTTAGATTAACTGATACTCAGTGGTAGCTTCAAATAACATGTCATACGCAATACTGATTGTGCGGAGATAAGAGGATTGCGTTGTCTGAGGGAGGATTTCAACCCCGAATATAATCCTGCAGAGGACGAATCATAAGAAAGAGGATTATCACTCAGCAAAACAGACATTTGCAGATGTTTAGCCAAGAAAACCAAAATATCAATTGGGATATTTGTTCTCCGTTTAACTCAAGCTGTTTGTAAAATTGCTGGACAAGACTGGGTCTTGAATAGACTTTTGCATGACATTTATCAGAAATATTATAAAATGCTGTTTAATAATGTGCTTTAACTCATGCCGGTCTGTTTCTCATGCCACTCTTTCTAAGAGGGGGTTAAAACTTCTTTATGTAACTGAGAATGCATGCATGAGCGTTCATCAAGCCAAAATCAGTTATTTCTACTCTTAAAAATTACAACGAGTTAGTCTCAAATTCTTCATATTTACTGTGATAGAAATTCTGATATTTCAAGGCGTTGATATCGTCATTTGATGGTGACTTAAAATAAAAAATTATGTTCTTGG
Organism: Nephila pilipes; assembly: GCA_019974015.1. Classification (NCBI taxonomy): domain Eukaryota; kingdom Metazoa; phylum Arthropoda; class Arachnida; order Araneae; family Nephilidae; genus Nephila; species Nephila pilipes. The sequence continues at coordinate 310,199 of BMAW01000574.1, read as the reverse complement.
TGGTACTCTCCTTTGTCCAATTCTAATGCAACGTGAACTCAACTGAACCAGTATTAATTTTTGCAGAAATATGTGTTTCTTCAGCATGGTAGAAACAAGATTTGTTGACTGAAAACAAGGTGTTGATTATTTTGTTTAAGGTTAGGTAAACCGTTTAGCCGGGGCTGATACACGTTAAATCTGTAGGGGTCCAAAGTCCTCCCGTTGGCGGGATGTGGAAGTTAGGGAAGGGGGTTCTAGCCAGGTTCAAAATTGCCAAGGTCCGTCCTGAAAAAAATCTTCGTGATGTTTTTTTTTTTTTTGTGCTACGTTAATTAAACCAAACATTAAGGTTAGATAAAATGAAAAAAGTATTAAGATTTTGATGTATATATACAAATCAAACGCACAATTTCAACAGCAAAATGACATTAAGATATATAAAACTGTTATTAAACTTACGTTTTATATAATAAAGTAAATTCAAATGCAAATTTGTATTCAGAAGAATATAACAGGATAAAAAATAAGCAAATGCATGTATAACTAAATCATGGGTTCAAGTCTTGATTCGACTGAAGACCCTAATATTAAGGGGCTGTTTCATATTAAATGCGTAAAGATCAAAGTCTTCACGTGAACGTGATGAGGAATTTAAGAGAATGGATTGCCAGCTCAAGTGTCGTTTTCGATTACGTGAGCTTGATTCCAAATTACGAAGTTAACCAATAGCTCTCGTGTTTATTTTTTAAATGTGATGCTAATGAACAATCAATCAATCAAAATGTGTAACTAAACGAGAAAAAAAAATATCCAACTTGATTTTTTTTCATTTAATCTAAATTATACTTTTTAAAAAAAATCTTGGATTTCCATGAGCTCTTTGAAGAAAGTTATAAAATCAGCAGAAATTACTTATAAGCAAGAATTAAGATAAAAATACCTTTGAATTTTAGTTTAAAAGGTACTTTTTGATGAAACTCTCACTGTTAGGCATTTTTAATAAAATCTCAATTTTATTCCTATTATTATTATGGTAATTATAACACGGTATTAAAATTTTGTGTAATTCCAAAAGTTATTTCTTTTCTTTAATCCATTAGCATCTTGGTCTTCCTTTATGCAAAAGTATTTCAAAATTTTCAGTTGTACAGAAATGTTTATCCTTTATTGTTTAAGAAATGTTATTTAGTATTTGTGATTGTTTTTATTAATGATGAATTGCGGAGCAACTCGATGGCTAACGGTGACGGATCTCGTAATTTTGAACATCAGTCAAGTGACGAGGAAGGCACCAGAAATGACATCTCCCTCTCCAAACTTCCACCCCACGCCAACGGGTAGACTTGGTATCCTAGACTGGATTTAACGTACATCAGCGCTACGACACAGAGAATCTTGAGAGGCACCAGGGCTCGAGCCCACAACTCGACGAAACAATTCTTTAGTAGCTTATATCATTCAGAATTAAAATTTATATCTTATTAACTTACATTATTAAATTATTAATTAATAAACTTATTACATGTGAGTTTCATCGCCTATCTTCTATTTGAAAAAAAAGCACGAGGTAATGTAAAAATAAATCTTACGGTTTTTCCAAGCTATTTCGTGCACAAATTTGTTTATTTACAATTATTTATTACAAATTAAATTACTGCAAAATTCATTACTTTAAACAAATTCAAGATAAAATAATTCCTGAAAAATTTATTAATCATAAAAATCTTTCGAAAAAGATATTTTTAATGCTATTTTCACTATAATTTTAGCTTAATCGATTTAATAAAATTATTTTTTAAGCTCACATCTTTGTATAACATTGATTAAAATATCGAATAAACATGAATAGAACGCTAGTTTGGAATTCTTAATGATTATTACTACAGAGTAAAGCTTTATACATTTATATCTATTGCACGGACAATCAATAAAGTAACGTAGGATTTCGGATATCGTTTTCCTTACAATACTTTTTTTTTTACCATTTTTCGCAAATCTAGATAAAGAGAATTCTGTCTCCTTTACAATGCTCTCAACAAAACACTAATAGTTGACGCAGCACAAAAGAATTTCACAGAATCCTTACTACACAAAGTAACCCTGAAGAGAGCTTGAGATGAAGAATACCTGAATGGAAAACTAAAGTTCATGCGATGCTGCAGACAATGGCACTCTCAGAAGGTTGCCGAAAATAGCAGCATTTGTTGAATAACGTAAGCACGGCAATTCATTGATTAACTCTGATTTAAGAGCTTCGTGTAGCTTCAGCTCGATATATTTGCTCATAAATTAATTAACTTTGTATTAGACTTATTTGAAGATTATAAAAAGGAACTAAGAGTTTTGGCATCTATGAGATGTTTAACATTCGACTTTACTTATTGTGCAATACTTAATATTTTGTGTGATGTGATTGTTTTTTAACGTCGCACTAAGAAGCAAATCGAGGGCTATTGGCAACGAACCTCGTTATTTAGAGCCTCAATCAAGTGACGAGAACGTCACATGAGCGGGCTTCTCTCTCTCCAAATTCCATTCCACACCAAAGGGAGAACTTGGGACCTCGACAGATTTAACCTGCATCAGCTTCGCTACATGGGGGGTCTTAAGTGTCATCAGGGCTCGAACTCGACGAAAATAAAGCCAGCCTAAAGTCAGCGATCATGACAACTAGGCTACCGCAACCACATTTAAAACTTCAACCGAAATTGAAGAGATTTTAGGTTTGTAAAATTTTGCTTATTACTTTCAGTTAAAATGAGATAAGTTCCTTAAATTTATTATTAGTAAATTAATCTCTTCACTCTAAATTAAATCAAGGTAATCGAAGATGTAGTTTAGAATTTATATGAAATTCTGCTCCTACGGATATTTTGAACGCCTGATATAAAGAAGGAGAATGAATAAAAAGAGAAATAAATACTTACTCTCAAACCCCCGCTTTATAACTGACAGAATAAAGACGATATTTTCTTTTCTTCCCTACTTATATAAATGTCAGGATGCTCATTTTATGACACTTTAACGGAGCCTTTTTTGCTGATATTATTTTGATGCCTGGGAATCAAGGCAGGCAGAAGAAATAAGAGAATACATGGAAATTGTCTTTCGGGAGCGTACACATTCGAAAAAGAAACATTTTCTGTTATTGCTTACTAAATTTTGTGAAAGGAAACTTATCCCTACGATTTGAAATTGAACTGGAGGCTGCTGATCTTCAGTGTTGAAAGCGACTCACGTGGTGCTTTTATTTGTTGGAGAAGGAAAAGGAAAAAGAAACTACTTTTTTTATTGTAAAACTCAATGTGCTTGGTGATAAATTGATTTAAGAATGTATTGCTAGGATTTTGTATTACACCACTTTAGATCAATAATATAATACTGTTATTGTTGGTGTAGGTGTGATAGTAGTTGTTGGGGTGTATGTTGATAAAAGCTAAGACAAAAGCTGAAAGCAAAGGAAATAGGCACCAAATTTGAAAGAAGAAACAGTTTAAAATCGAAGAAGAGCTCATCAATCATAACACTTTAATTTTAAAAAAAACTATTTTTCTGAAACCATTTTTAGATTTCAAGATTTCTTTATTTAGTTTATGTAAGTATCCTAATGATAGCTAAAAATGGAAATTTATTGATATAAATTATATAAAATCAACTTTATTTTTAAATGTTTTTAATGTGAAAATCAGAAAAAAAAAGATCATAAGACTTAAAAAACTAAATTAATTAGAATTTTCTTTAAGTATAACATATCCTTATAACAAAAATTATTTCGATACCTTTTTAGATGAATAAGAAATAGGTATAATGACTTTTCGTGAAGTTATTGAAATGACAATTTATACCCGAATTATTATTTTTTAAATTCATGCTTGAGTGTTAAAATGAAGTGTCGTAAGCATTTATCTGTTAGTATTACGTATAAAGCTGGTTCAGTAATCGAATAGGGATTTAGACAGAATGGAGATAAAGATTTTCTTTAATTAGAACATCAAACTCTTGATAATTGATCAAAGAGATGTCATATTTTTGAAATAAGTCATAAATAAAAACGCTTCATATTCTTTACTACCCAGTTTGCGACTGTACCCTTGCTCTATTACTATTTTAATATATGAGTATGCTTTTTGTCAACATACATTTTAACATTCTTAGATACTTGTTAATAGAGCACATAATTCATGTATCTGTACGAATACGTCCAATCTTAGGTTAAATCATGCACAACAAATACTCTAACATCATATACATATAAAACGTTGACACTTAAACGCATTTAAGCAGCTGCATTATTTACGTACAACTGTCAAAATAAAAAATAGTATACCCTCAAAATACGGTTAACTTTCACAATTCTCATCTCATTTGGACAAAATTGGTATCAATATTAAAAGCTCAAAGTGTTAATGGGTTAATTTAACTTAATCAACATGGTTATGGCGTATCTTTTTACTCGACTCATTTGTTATTTTAAATATTAATCTAATCTCTAAAGTCCACTTTAATTCCAAACACAGATAAAGTAATTAAATTTGTTACACGAATACAGTTCAAGAAAGTTGACAATTACTTTTCAAAGTCTTAATTATTGTCTATCTAAAAAAGGATATGTTCTCCACTATATATATAGTTCACTGTTCCTCCACTCGGATACTAACAACTTCTATAAAATATTAAAGATTACTCTTACTGGGATACAATGCGAGTTAGTCCACAATAGAGAAACTTCCACCAGTCCTAGTCCCTGGAGATCACACAGACACGCTAGTAACTCCTACACACTATTCAAAGCCTTCAGGCTTTTCTACCATTCAACTACCGTAATCTTTCTATATATCCGCAATTTTTCTCTGTCGCTTTTATATGATTTAATAAAATATATTCACTCTAAATTTCTAATGTTTACATAATTTGAGTAACCACGTTTCATTTAGTTGGAAAGAAGCTTAATATAAAGTCTTAAAGAACCCCCAGATGTTAGTTAAGGGAAGTTTTGCGAATAGCCTATGTCATAAGACTAATTAATCCTAAAATTTTCCCACAATGGAATCTGGTGGGTTTTTTTTTTTACAAATCTAGTTTCACATCTTAAAATTAGTCTCAGTCTCATACTTCGTAACATTTTACTGTAAGAGTCTGGGTTAAGGGAATTAAGACCTGTATTCATTAATGTTGAATGAATCTCAAACATTTGATGATAAAAAAAATTCTTTTAACATTTTTTTTAAAGCTCTTTGTTCCAAAATATAATCATTTTTTTCTTCAAATTCTAAAATTTTTTTAAAACTTTAAAAAAGTATTAATTATATATTGAGAAAATATGAATTATTAAATACAGTTATTAAACAAAGATTGGTATTGTAACGTACCAAAAATTTTGTATTAATGAATTTTAAAAATTCTTATATTTAAAATCTTAGGAAATGTTTAATTTTGAAATTACGATCAGATATTGTAAGATTTTAAGGAGCCACTCACTAGCTTATAAATCTTAATTATCAGTTTAATAATCACACAGTTTTAAGAAAAGGGGGGTTGTGATCATTTACTTGAAAGTAATCTAGTATAAAGCCCCTTGCAATTTTTTGCTAATGTCTCTGGAATCAATCTTTGGATTTAAATGAATTTCGGAACACAAGATGTTTGAACTATTCTCTATTTAATTATGTAAAAAATTAGGATTCCAAAATGGAAATATTCAGTTTATAATAAGTTAATTAACTAAGTTAAGCCATTAACACCATATTTTAAAACCCTTTCAGCCATTAATATTCGTACCAATTTTGTCCCCAAAAAATGAGAATTGCGAAAGTTACTAAGTGTGTGCTTTTTGTGACACCTGTACTTATTTTTTTTATCATAAACCATAAAAAATCATATTCTAAAACTGTTACAAGATTATAAATGACTAATCCCTTTATATTAATTTTCTTTCAATTTTACTCTTAGACTTAAGTATAAGAGTAAAGAGACAATTATTGTATATTAAATCATCAAATGCTTACCATAATTTACAATAATTATTTTAAACACAAAGGATTTTTTCCTTACTTAAAGGATTAAGGTTAATTTGAAATTTTTTGATGTTATTTAAATAAATGTTGGTTTGATTAAAAAATCTCATTTTATTTTACTTCATGTTTCAAACATGCCTTTAATTCCCTTTCCTTAAACAAAGAAATCATAAAAAAAAGAACGCGGAATTTAAATGATAGCTCCACCTAAAATCTTACTCGCCAGGAAGTTAAAAAAAAATTGAAAAATGAGAACTTTCGTGATAAAATATAGACGTAAAATCTTAAAAAACAAGTTTGTTGTTCTACTTTGCACTTTGATATTATTAGATGACTCGTAAAGCTGTGAAGTTTCTGAATAAGTCTGTGCCACATCACTTATTATTACAGTAATGCTTTAATTTTATGAGCAACCTTGGATGATGTACATTGATGATGGCATCCAACTTTCCTTCGATATCTTATTCAGTTTTAAAGTATCTTAGACTTTTACGACTTAACGGGAAGCGTATAAAACATATCACATTTGGCGGCTTGATTAACATGGAATATTTAGTCTGTCGTCCCCAAGACTCAACATCTTACAACAACAGAGAGAAACGTTCTGTTTGGTGTTATCATAAGAACAGCAAATCTATTGTGCCTTTTAGCAGAATTATTTGCATTTGAACGAATTTCTTGCAAAATTCATTTCGATTTTATTTGTGTCTTTTCAAAAGCAAAATCGCAACTATAGGATGAAGTCAAAAACCGAGAAATGCTTACAGTAAAATAAAACTGCATTTTTCAGCTGTATTTCAATGGATAACAATAAGCACAAATTTTGAAAAATACTAAAAAAGATTTTCTTTAGTTTCAAAGGTAAGAAGTCTTTTTAAAAAGATGGTTTTGGTATTTTTATTAATGGAGCTTTTAAGTTATTATTTTTAATGTAGATTTTTTTAAATGGAATCTTTATTCGTTTTATAGACATTTATAATACCTCACTTAATTAAAAAGGTAGCTTAACAATAACGTTGATGTAAACCTAAAAAAGGATTTGAATATTTTTTAAAGAAAATAAGTTGTTCGAAAATTGCGATTGTAAATAGTAAAATCTTGATTCTTATGGTGAACTGAATTTTATTTATTTGCAGTATAATTGTCTTATTGTGTTTCATTACTTAAAAATTCTTTCGTCCCGTTAGTTGATAAATTTCATTTAATTTTTTATCATATTTTGCTTATTAAAAGTTTTAAAATATTAAACATTTTCGTAATGCCTCTTAGGTGAATGAGCTAGAATCAAAAATCATAATCTAGATTTGATTTAAGTTGCTTAGTTCTTTTGTTGTTGTCATGCAATCTCTGACAAACGATTAGAATCACATTGAACTTAATTTTGAAAGAATTACTTCGAAACTTTTAACTACGCATGAAATTTTAGATAATATTTTATTTAAATGGACTATATTATACATCTGTTCAAATATGTTGTCATTAAATTTTCTATAAGATTCAGTCAGAATTGAAGAGATTTTTTATCTGATGCATCTAATGGAGAAGTATTCAAAATAATATATATATATTAAGCTTAGTCTTATCCTCTATATCTTTCTATATCATTTTGTGTAACTGGAAGAAATAATTATGTTATACATTTTTATTAGATTAAGTCATCGAAGAAAATTGTGTGTGTCAAAAAGAAAATCCTTTCTATTTTTCTTTCTAAAGAAACTGTGTATTAATTTATTTGAATCTTTAAGTTCATGGGATAAAATTCATTATTTGTAGGTTTTGGTAAAAAAAATATTAAGGATTATTGTTGATAAATATTTCAGTTTTTTGCGGAATAGTATTTTCCTTAGATATGTGCTTAAATAGTTTTATTTGTTATGGATAGAGGTAAATTTGAATTTTTGAAATGTATTCTTTCTCACAGAAATATTTTTTTCTAAATACCTTGAGAGATTCAGTTTTTTTCAGTCGTTATATAAGCAAATTACTTAATTTCATTGCTTACTCTACAGATCACGAGACTCAATTTATAAAAAAATTAAATGGGGAAAATCCTGTAATATGACAATCAACAACAATGCTCAAAATGAATTTGCATGCTGATATACTTTAGCATGAAAAAAAGATTGGCTGTGAATATATATATAACACAATCTAAGAATATTCAACACAAAATCCTTGCTATTAATAGAAAAAATTAATATTTAAAGAAATCATTAAAAACAAATTAATACTTATTCAAATCAGATAAAAATTTACTTGAATAATTAAGCAATCTAAAATTTAGAATCTCAAACCAAAAAGTTCAGAACAAACTATTAAAGAACCAAACATTTTAAAAGATTATATATATATATATATATATATATACTCATAAAAAACTATTCAACAAAATCCTAGTGAATTATTGCTAAGTAATTATATTTTGGAGATAGTTTCAAATTAATACCAATAGCGTATGATTACTTAGGGTATTATAGGCCGTTATGTACAGACCTTTGTTGAAAGAAATGAAAACAAAACCCTTTAGAGGAAAATTGGCCACAAAAATAGGAGGAAAAAATAAACTCAATTCGGTCCCAGCTCCTTTGAACTTGATAATTTGGCAGTAAGAAGTAAGCGTCTCAATTTAAAAACGACATATTTTTCTTCTTTACTTGAAACCCGCATCCTTCAAGCTCAACTTATTTTTAGATAGACACATTTTTGTTTACTAACAGAAAGTTAGAATCGACTCCCTAAGCCTTTGATAGTCTTTCACGTAGCGTTTTGACTCAAGTTGTATTTTAGTCGGTAGGAGGGTGTGTCCGCAAATCAGGTCAAGGAGCCAAAAAAATGGAAAAGAAAGAATAAGAGGATTTTTTGAAATTAGTCTAGGATGAAACTGCCCTTTGAAAAAGAGTGTTGGTAATTCTTAATACCGTCTTTAAAAATCAAGCATACTTAAGCTGTGTAACTTATGTTACGAACAATTTTTTTATCTAAAAATTCCAAGTTTTTTTAATAATAGCTAAACGCAGCCAGATGAAGCTTTGTTTTGTTTTGTTTCAAAAGAAAGACAGACAGAAAAAAATTCGTTGTTGCACGTAAGTTTGAAAGGTTTTTGTTACGTGAGAAACGAAAACTTAGTTTTAACGTTTTACGCAGAAAGAAAATTAAAGTAAGAACAACACAAGATAAGCGAGACAAAAAGCAGAATGTAACCTCTCTTCATCATTTAAGTGAGAAGAAAAATATACTCAGGGTTGTAAATAGGATCTACTGAGAGTCACTAGACAGCATCTGCACAATAGTTTTCGTTTGTGAAAGAGAAAAAGTGCAGGTTTTACGGAAAAAAATTCATTTGTATGAGCGGGGAAAAAAATCTAAATCTTGTGATATTTTATTTGTGTTAGTTTCAAGTTAGTTGGAAAAGACACAGACACACAATTCCCTTTTTTGTCATAAAAATGTATACTAATGAAGATTAAGGACTTTTATATTTACTTACATAGAACAATTTTACCTCTTTCTATAGAACAATTTACAAACTGGAAAAAAAAAATCAGGATTTTTTATAAATAACTTGCCTGAATTAATTTACCATTTTTATTGATTTTAACTAATAATTGTTTCTTTTTACTTACAATATTTGGAAATATTACTGTTTTTTTTTATTTTAGAGATATAAAAGTATTTTATTTAAAAAAAATTATTTTGGAAAAACACACTAGAAAAATCCTTACATATCCTAAATATGAAACACTTTTGACAGCAAAAACAAATGTTCTTCTTTTCCCTCTACTTTACTACGCATGCATGTTATAAATTGTCTGTAAAAGGAACAGTTTTCACAAGTTCCACGTAAAAGTTTGTTTGACAAATGACACGGAAATATTTTTGGGCTAAGTCACTTTATAAAATTTTATTTTTATCCTAACTGTGATAGGATGAAAAATTTCTCTCACAGATTCCCTTTAATTCAAATAAACGTGAGATACATTTTAGAATATTGGAAAATGTACTTTCGTAACATGAAATACTCTCGGATATTCTAAAAAAATTGCAACTTAAACTGAATGACTGTTATCAAACCAGTATTGAAGAAATATGCCATACCATTGATTCATTTTATTCTCGTCAGAAATTTTCTAATAAAAAACTTTTCCCAAATGTTACGGTAAAAACATGCATGCGTAGTGTTGTTACGAGTAAAAGTATAAAAAGCGATTGACTGTAATAGCGCTTAAGAAGAAAGTTTATTATTAAAAAATTTCGCGAAAAAACAAAATCTCCATTTTAAAGGAAATAGTTGAAATATTTTATCTCTAATTTTTAAAATTCACTGTAATTATAAATTAAGGATTACAATGAATGCAAATTTTGAAAATGCATTTTTTTCATAAAATAAATCGCCCTTTTTCAAAGGAATAGTTTAAATTTATTCTCCAACTTTTAAAATTTATTGTAATTTAATTAAGGATTGCAAATATTAGTACTTAAACTTGTATAATTACAAAAGTTTTATCTAAATTCGATTTCACTTGACCCAAATATTAGAATAATAAAAATGGTGACATTTACGGAAGAGGAATATGCTCCCCTGTAACATTTTATTTTAAATGATTAGTGTCCTTAAATTTTTGCATCATATTCGAATATCTTCACTCTTAAGATAGAATTTAATTCAGGTCATACTCAAAGTTTATTTTTACTTTTAATGTATTATGAAATTTGTAAAATATCTCCAAAAACTTCCTGAAAATATATTTTAATAAGTCATTAATAAAAATACTGCCGAATAATGAACTATTTTAAAACGCTTAAATTATGCAATCGTGGAAGAATGGCACGTGTTTTTACTTTCCTGTTTGGACCCTGTAAAATATTTTTAACCGTTCTTAAAATATTACCTTGTTTTAAATGGATGTACGAGTATATACATACACGGATTTTCTTTCATCTTAGAACAAAACACTGATAAGTGCTTCAGTACTTTTTCAATTATTTATTTGTTTATTTATTTTTTTATTTTTCTAAAACTTAAATTTACAAAATGTGTCATTTAATTTTAATAGTTTTAGCATACAAACACACACACACACACACACACACATATATATATATATATATATACTCTATAAGAAAAAAAATGACGCACCAAGAAGTAGTTGTCCGATGGAGACAAAAATTGGCGGATAGGAAAATTATGTACTGAATAGAAAATTATTAAAATTTCAGAAAAATTGAATGATTTATTTCAGAGTTACATAGTTACAAAGTAACGAGTTCAATAAGGTGTTGACCCACCTCTAGCCTGGATGCAAGTTGCAACACGATGCTGATGGTCTCCTGCGGTATTTCTTGCCAAACTTGCTACAATTGTCGGGCTAGGTCATCAACATTCCCTGATAGATGCAGACGCCTTCCCATCCTCTCCTAGACATGCTGAATAGGAGAGAGATCTGGCTGGCTACGGAAGTGTTTGACAAGCTGTAAGAAAGTTCATAACAACACGAACCGTATGGGGTCTGGCATTATCTTGCTAAAAAATAAGATCAGAGTACTGCAAAAGGAACGGTAGCAAAACGGGTCTTAGAATGTCTTCGAAGTACCACTGTGCTGTAAGTGTGCCTCTAATGAAAACTAAAGAGGTCCGGCTAACAAGGGAAATGGTACCCCAGACCATAATTCCTAGTTGAGGGCCTATGTGGAGTGCAATAGAGAAAGCAAGATCGGTACGCTACCCTGGACATCTCCAGACACGTCTTCGATGATCTTCAGTTTACAGTTGGAAGCAGGATTTGTCGTTAAACACTATACGTCCTCAATCAGCATCATTTCAACCTGGTCGAGCCAAGCATCATTGTAATCTGGCTCGACAGTGTGTAGACATGAGTGGCAGGTGGCGTAGCGGTCGGTACGAGCGTAGATTTCCCTCTATCAGCCGTCTGTGAAGGGTCATAGTGGACACTCGTGTGTGGGTCGCACGCCTGATGGTTGATAACAATTGACCAGGCACTGTGACTGCTGACCTGATAATCACTTTGTCCACCCGATCTATTGTAGCCCTAGGTTGACCGCTACCATCATGACGCTGAAATCTGCCCTTGTCCACCCATTCTTGCCAGCATCTTCTAATCGTTGCATCGCTTCGACCATATGACGAGCGTTCTCCGATTTTCCCAACATGCTTCTTTCAATCCTATGATACAATTCCTTTCAGACTCTGACAGTTGCTCGTAATGAGCTCGAATCTTGCGGTGAGGCATTTTTTCAGTCATTGAAAGGTATCCTAAATCGCAATGTAACAGAAAATTTGACCGTCAGATTGAGAATCGCTTCTTATATACACCTACTGAATGCGCAGTTCCGATGCGCTGTAGCCCCCACTATTCATTCATTGGACACCAAATTTTAATCATTTGTAAAATCGGTCCAAATATCTTTGCATACGAAATTTCATTAAAATCGAGTTACTCCTTTTTGGTGCGTCGCTTTTTTATATTTTTTATAGAGTGTATATAATATGCGCGCGCGAAACTATTTCTCCTCCAAAAAAACATTTGCTAAAAGCTATCGAGGAAGCAATTGTCTCCAGTAACCTGAACTTATACCCTTATCTTCCTACTGCCAAAATAAATCTTTACCTTGAGGGGAATTGACCCTTCTTGCTGTCTGGTTTCCGGAAGAGATTACGGAAACGAATCCTTAAGTGAAGGAATTCATTCTACTTGCGAGACAAATCTCCATGACAGCAGAAAGAAATCTTGTCAGAATATTGTTTTCAGGGTGATATCTACTGCACAAAAACTATTGCTTTTCTTTTTCGTTGAACATAAGGGAAGATGCAGTAGTGAAATTTAAGTAAAGCTTGAGTAGCTCTTCATACAGTTTAGCTTTTAAAATGTAATAACATTGATTGTAAAGATGCATTGAACTGTAATTGATAGCGTGTTTGAACTAATTTTCTTATTTAAAAATAGGTTTTTTAAATAAAGGGGACATCAGTCTCATGTTTAACCTTGCGTGTCATTAATGATACATATTTCAAATATAATAAATAAAAATTAACAAAAACAGCGAACTTTTATTTTTAAATGTTTTTCGCCATGTTTTGTATTTTTTAAGTTTTCATCTTAACAGTAATTAATCATCTATATAATGATTAATTACCATTGAAAGATCCTGATAACTTATAAATATATTAGACATGTTAAAAAAATACTTTCAAGTCTGATAAAGTTTGCTTTTTTGAGTGCCTGTTTGAAATTATGCGTATATTATGTTAATATATTGTATATTCAAAAGCTAGATGATTTTTGGTTTGCAAGTTAGATATTACACCCAATATTTTATTTATTTATCCTGAAAGAAATACGTGCTCTTATTATTCCCTGAAAACCAACGAATACGTTTATCACTATACTTTTATAAATGTGGCTGAAGCAAAATATTGTAATAAAGAAATATAAATGCCCTAGAAAGTGCTGATGGATTTTATCATGAAAAGATATTAATCTGCGATGGTTGATTTATCGGGATGTTGAATTGCAAAGATTCTGTCAGGAGATAAATTATTTTTCAGAAAGCTTTCAATTAAAATATTGATGAACATAATTTTATACTTTAATTGAATAATTTTTGGAATTGTGCAAAACTTTTGAGTTGATAGAAGAATTTCAACGTAAGTTAAATTTACTCGTTCTTCAAATAAAAACACACATAATTAATTTTTATCTTCATAACTTGAAATTAGAAAATAGAGGCATTTATGCTAAAAAAAAAAAAAAAAAAAAACAGGAGAAACAGAGGAGTTTAGGCTATAATATTGAATTAGTTTTTTTGTAATTGCATTCAATTCTCTCGAAATGATGTGTTCATGTTAACTGTAGTGCGTTGAAATTCTGTAATATAAGATTAAAATAACTAGTTTTATTATAATTAAAGTTTGTAATTAAATTAAAGAATTATTTATTGTCATTGCGATATTATGATAATTATCTTACTTTACATCTCTAAGTGCAACAACGATGCCAAAGTAATACTCTTTAAATAATTTAAATGCGATTTTATTTTTGTTAGTTTTAATTACCAGAACTAAATATTCAAAAAAATAGAAAAAATTAATTTAAATATATATTTATCTTTTAAATTAATAATTTAAACATGAGAGAATTTAACAAAAGCATGCTTTTAAATATTTCAACAATTGAAAAAATATCAAGTTCCACTAAAATTCTCTTAAAAAACTTATTGCAAAATTTATAATAATTTGGTTTCTTATTTTCATTTAAATTTTCTTGTCAATGATCAACTTTATTCATTATCATATAGCGAAATATTGATGCTCCGCATCTATCATAACAACATCATTCAATCAATCCATCAATATATATGTATTTTAATAAAGATGTGAAAAGCGTATTTTAACTAAAGCTTTGCGAAAATGTTTTGTCATTTATTTATTGAAAATATATTGTTCTAATTTTTTAATTGCTGTTTTATTTTCTATTTCAGTTCAAGCTGAAGTTTTTTAAAATGCCGTTTATGAATAGAAAAAAGAAAAATAAAGGTAAGATTTGTTTCATTCCTTATATAAGAAGTGAAAGAGAGCTCCATATCTTTGGAAGAGAACATGAAATTATTTCTAGACGTTAGCAATTTGAATTTTCCTAATTTGAACCTGAATAATAGGTAAAGGCAAAGTTTAAAATACAGTATTAAATATTTGAAAAATAACAAAATTATTTAATGTCTCTTTTGCCAGATGTACAAAATAAATTAGAGAAAATTCATCAATGCAAAATATTAAAATCTCTAAAATAATAATCAATAATAAAATCAAAGAAGAATAATTAAACATGCACTAAGAAAAATATTCATTTAAATGAAATTTGCAACGAGAATGTTAGAAATATTTAAGAAAAATGTCAGAACATATAATAGACGTTTTGGATACTAATCAAAGTATTTAAAATAAATACTTATTAATCTTCAGATTATCATTTTCAATGCTGAAAATTTTCTATGTTCTTTTTTTCAAATTAATTGCAAATTTTAGGAACATGATCTAACATATGTAA
Source organism: Nephila pilipes (assembly GCA_019974015.1). Taxonomy (NCBI): domain Eukaryota; kingdom Metazoa; phylum Arthropoda; class Arachnida; order Araneae; family Nephilidae; genus Nephila; species Nephila pilipes. The sequence continues at coordinate 295,141 of BMAW01000574.1, read as the reverse complement.
TGAAAGATTTTATGATGAATCAAGTACAAATAAAAAATTTGCTAACAGCAATTATTTGAAAACGAACACATGGAAATGTCATGTGAATTGCTTAAATTTATATTTGTGTATAGTTAAGCTTTATATAGTCAATTAAAATATCTGATAATTTAATTGTTCTATTCATAAAGCAGAACAATCAATTAAACCTCCATCAATATATTAATTTACATGGAGATTTTTATTTTCTAATATAAAGTACCAATATTATTAAAAACATTAAAACTGGAGAAATGTTTATATTTCATTTAAGAAATAAATGTAATTTTCAGACCCACACCAATTTCTTAAGAAAATCAAAAGGAAAATTGAATTTTTATTGATGTTATTTTCTAAGTATTCTTTTTTTTAAAGTATAATGTTCAAGTTTGTATTGTCTGAATAATATGTAATTTCCTTATGTCTTAGATCTATTATTTTCCTTTTCAATGGTAATGTTAAGAATTTATATAGCATTTTAAAATTAATATTTTAAAGTCATGTCTTATTACTTTATTTTAAAGTCATATCTTATTAACTTCAAAGAATTTTTTTTAAAAAAAACTCATCCGCTTTTGAATAGCGCATTATAACTTCATTTATTGCAGCATTTTAACGAAACTGAATTGCCTGTGGCTTACAAATATGCTAATATTTCTTGTTAGTTATTTTGAGAAGAGATTGTATATACATTTTTTAACTGCTATGTTTATTTTAATGCTGTCGAATTAATGGAAAACAGCTGAAAAGTTTTTAAGTAATCGAAATTCTCTGCAGATATCGGCTCCTAGCTGAATTTTGGCAATTAGATATTTAGTATAGAGCAGTTGTGAATTTGAAATTGAGCTTAATTTACAACATGGTTAAAATTTTTAAAAATGTATTGTTTAATAGTTCTTACATTCGAATATTTAGAAGCTAATCTGAGAACTTTAGAGAATTATCAAAATAGAGATTGATAATTTCTTGAATTGATATTAGATTATGTGATATGAAATGTCAGATTATGAAAAGAAAAAGAATAATTACTTGATAAATTCAACTAAGCTTTTTATTAAACTATGCAATATTCGCTTCAACACCCACTAACCAACGAGTTTCTCACAAGTTAGCTTTACCGTAACAGCCTAATAGTCATGATCTCGAACTCATCGCGAGCGTTGCTTCCTTCAAATGGTGGATTCAACCCTTGATACTTCTAAAGACCCACCATGTAGCAAGGCTGATGCGCGTTAAATCTGTCGAGGCTCCAAGTTCTCCTGTTGGCTTATGGATAAGTTAGGAGAGGAAGGAGTCAACTCAGGTACCGTTCTCGTTACTTGACCGAGGCTTATAGTTACAAATTCCGTCGCCAATAGTCCTTGTGTTGTAGCTAAGTGCAACACAAATAATCATTCAATCAACAAATTAATTCCCTTTTCTTTGGAGGACACAAAGTCTGTAAATGACATTTTGACCTCAGTCCTATTACGAAAGGTATTATTACGTATGTAGTGTTACAAACTGCGAAATAAATGGCAATACTTTTCAGGTTAGCGCGGAAGATAAAGCAGAGTTTCGTATCCTAATTAGTTAAGCTTTTGTTCGGTTATTTGCACCACAGGGGGCTATTTATTATCATGGAGGCAGATGGGCCAGTATCTGCTACTTAATTCAGGGCCAGTTTGAGCAAGATTACTATGTATTTTCTAAATTTGACAGCAATTTGTCTCTACAGTTATTGTTTGTCTTAAAAATAATTGACTATACCCTTAGTACTCCAACATATAATCATCATACATCATAATCTTTTGGCTATGTAGAGATGGCTGCAGGGTATGCCATGCATGTTCACCACAGTTAATCCTCTGTCCTTATCGCTTTCCGTTGTCCTAGGTAATCCATTTTTTGTCACAGGTTATAATTCTCCGAAAGAGTGTCATGTAGCTTCTATAATATAGAGGCATGCTAATTTAAAATTTTCGATGTGCATTTGAAACCCCTTTATTAAACTTTTAAACTTTTTTCAAGTTCTTGAGAAGGCTACCGATGGCAAAGCTATAAATTGTAATCATAAGTTTAATCATTTCAGGGATTAGTTCGTGAATGATAAGAAATCCGACATTTCATATTACATGACTAATTTATTACATCCATTTCTCGGTAAAAATAAAAGATAAAAAATCAGAATCTTGTCTCCTGTTTCTACTTATATAGTTAATATGTAACTACTTCTGTAATTAATTTACAAAATATGTAATCAAAAATTAGAAATATATCATAACAAACTTTCTAAAAAACTTAATCTAAAATATTTATACCTTCGTTTAAATTTTTAAAGTGATTCAAAAATCCTTATAACGATTAAGCCGTGCCACGTTATTTGTCTTTTTGTCTGATCTAAGTTGTAAGTGATTCAATTTATTCTTACCTTACGAATATGACACAAACTAGAAAATATAGTTTGATCGAAGCAAAATAAAATAGTCTCAGTTTGATCATTTACTAATTAATAAACAATAGTAGCTTGTAATCGAATGCAAATAATTTTTCTAAAAAAGTACGTTTGTAATTTTGAGAAAATTTGTCTAAATAATTATATTATGTAAATGTAGGAAACAAACAGAATAAATATGATTTATTCTAAATTACTGAGAAAGGTGTAAAACAAATACTTCTCTTAAAGCAAAGTTAGTATGTTTTTTTAAGAAAAAAAACCCACTAAATACTGTAAAGTGCTAGCTTAACTTTTTTTTTTTTTTTTTTTTTTTTCAGACAAGTTTTCTATATCGTAGCATGCCGAAATAAGTTAATGTATCTTATTGAAGTTATGTAAAAAATCTACTCATTTTTTTTGGAGAGTGGTTCTAACTAAACAGCCAAGATATTTACAAAATTTTATATTCTGAAAAGATAACACGAATTAATTTTTCATGCAATCGCAATCATAAATTAACTAAGAAAAATCTTGTTTTACTATAATCAAGGAATTACAAAAAAATAATTCTTATTTGAATATATATGAAAAATATAAGCCTATATATAGATCAATTTGTTGAAAAGAAAATTTTCATGAGAAAAAATATTAACAATATAATTTTGTTAATAATTAAATAAATCTATTAAAGATCGATGAAAAACATATTTTTCGTGTACAGAAGTAAATTACATTGATTCATTAGAACGCGTAAGAAAATGCATCAACTTAGCTTAATTCATTCCGTGGATAAAATAAATTAGAATACTGAAAGTATTGGAATTGTAGAAAACAAAAAAAAATTCTTATATCTACTCCAATTTACGACACATTTAAGCTCTAGTTATAGGATACAGAATAGTTTATGATTTGGTACTTTAATACAGTTGTACTAAGAGTTGAAATATATTTCCATACTACATTGTTATAAGATTATTTATTTAAAGCTCCTAATGAAAGCCAACCCTTGCGTGTATGTTTTTTCACAATTCATCTCAGTAAAATAACGTGTTTATACCTTCAAACTCTCATAAAGTTCTACATTAGGTACTACATACATAACTCAAGAGCTTTCGGAATTCTTAGGACAGGAAATAAACTCAAAAAACGTGACAAAAATAGCGAGGTTGTTGCAATGATGAAAGACTTTTGTCCATTTCTATAAAATCAGTCGGGGCCGAAAGTTCTCTAAGGAGTTGGTTAGTCTCAAGGGAATGAAAGATCATAAATATCGCTGCGTGATGCATAGAAAGAGAGGGGAGTTATGTTTTTATCGCGTTGATTTCAGACTTCTACCATAGCTTACTATTCAGATGTAGTGAAATACGGATTATTAGAAACCACTTCTACTTTGCTTACAATTGAAATTACTTACAAATATTTAGAAATGCATTATTGCAAACATTCACAAATTTTTAAATGTGATTCAACTAATTTCTTGGAAGGATTTATTTTACAAAAGCTGAATCATCGTGATTTGTAGTTAAATTTTGTTTGTTTAAAATTATAATGTAAGTAAATTTTAAATTGGTGCTCATGTTTTTCACTATCATAAAAAAAAAATACTTTTGTGCTGTAGTTAAAAATAAACACAGTGGAAAAAGTACGAAATAGAAATTCCTTAGTGCAAATTTAACTTTGTTATTAGATATAAAATTAATAATCACCAGAATTCCTTTTAAACTGAGGGGAGAATAATAATTAATTAATATGTATAAATATTGGAAGAAATATTTTATAATTATTTCAAAAATAAGGTATCTACTTTTAAAAGTTCATTTGACTCAAATAAAAATTCCATTATCGTTAAATACTTATGTATCTACTGAAAGTAAAATAACAAATGTGGTTTTTTCTGCGAAAAATCCCTAACATAATTTTGAGCACCTTCTGCAAAGATTGTTACAAGTTACAAAATTCTTTATGAAATTGATTTGGTTTATAAAAATGAAAATGCGTAATAGCATTACATGCCGAATTATATACCTATATTTAAAATATCATGAGTAAAAATATGAATTTGTTATCATAAAAACTGAAAAAAAGACTTAGAAACTTATTTGAAATTACAAGAAAAAAGTTTTCAGGTAGTTTCGTTTTGAAGAAATTTGAAATATAAGAGGAAAAGAAACAGATAATAAAACTCAAAATAGGGTTTTCCAAAAAGAATGTTGATTCTATGATTTGATGAAAAAATCAACGTTTTACTCTTAACATTTACTTTTTATCTAATAATAATAATAATTAATTATCTATCGATAATTAATTATTATTATTATTAGTCTTGAAGAAATTAGAAGACCTTAATATCAAACTAAATCATTTATCAATGTTTCTTTTAAGATTCTGATGTGTTACACCGATCGCTTTGCTAAATTTTTTAAACCTAAAAATTAATTTTTTTTTTAATACAAACCTTAAAATAATGGATAAAACATTAAAAATTGATAATTATTCTTTAAGTTAATGATGTACCAGAGTGAAAACTATCAAAAATATTTTGAAAAATTAAATATTAATTTAAAAGTATAATTATATTATACTAAGCTTATTGTAATATGTATAAACAAGTGTTTTTGTAGTGTAAGAATCTTGAATAAGACGTAAAATCACTGATTTAATTTAATATTTTCAACACCTAAGGATCATTAAAATTTAATTTTATTGAAGAAAAATTGTTTTTCTCTATAATTTATTTATGGATATATATTTCCTTCATTTGAATTTGATTTTTCATTTAAGCTATTGAAGATTTCTTTTTTAAAAGGAAATGAGTTACAATTTTTTTTAAATTTTGAAATCAAATGTTTTATAACTTTTCACCCATTGTTTCGTTAATGTACATTTCTTCACCTATTGTTACACTAATGTTATCCAACTACGACAGCGATTTTTACTATTGTTTCCCTGGAGTCTGCTAATGAATTTTTATCTGAAATATTTTTGGACTTGTTGATTTTCTTATACATGAACATTCTTTATCATAGGAAAAGCAGATTGTTACCATAGATGCTAAGAAATGTGTTTTCGTATCACTAAGCAATAAAACTTTTTTAAACCCATCCTACATATCGCAAGTTATTTTTATATGGTAATAAATAAATCATATAAAATAGAACTCTGAAATAATGTTATAACATATCTTACAAAAATGGAGTATTTCGGGTAACATTCTATAACATAAATGGCGGGGAAATTATACATACTTTTGAACTTGCTGAAGTTGTTTCGCAGCTTATTCCGTTCCTATATAAAGATACTTGGGTTGGGAGATGGGTCGATAATTTTCACCTGTAGACAATCATATAATGAAACTTCAGCTGAGCCAAATAAAGTCAAATTTGATTTAATAATTAAATTTTAGAATACTTTATAATTCAGTTGATATGTTAGAGGCTATTGAAATGTACATAAGTTTTATACTCGGTACAAAAAAAAATCTACCAAATTTTAATGCATGTGTAATAGTTTAAATGAGGTTTCTTATGTACCTTTTTTCTGGCAGATGAATCTTTACTAATCATAGAATCACATAAACATTGAAAATTTCTAATTAATATTAATTTTCTCATATGAAATACTAATTAAAAAAACAATATTTATTATTTGTTTTTTTCTGCTGAATTATGATTTAGTTTACCATAACAAAATCTTTTTTTTACCTTGAAATTTAGAAAAAAAAAACTTATTGTTTTCAGAATAATAAAGTTTGTTATCAATTTTTTCCTTCAATTTTTGTAAACATTAATCTATTACAAAAGCTTTGATATTGTTTTGAATTAGTGTTTTTCATAAAACCAGCTATACTTAAATTAAATGACATTTTTATTAAGATCTATCAAAATGGAATTTTAAAATACAGAGTGTTTACAAATGAATGCTTCAAACTTTAAGAGCTACATTGACAAAACTGAAGAAGTTACAGATATTTTGGACAAATTTAAATACAAGTAACACTTTAAAGTTTATAAAATAATAAGAGTTCTATATGACCACTACCAAAAACATAAATGATATCTAGACGGTAACAGAACTCACACACACTTTTTTGTATTTGGATCTGGATATTGATGCATCAAATGTTGGATAAATATTTGATAAAATTTCTATTTCGTAGAAGTCAAAAACTACTTTAATATTTATTTCAAACCGAACATTCTCGTATTCTGGTATTCATTAGACCTCAGAGACTTGCCTCCTTCTGGTAAGAACGGGGATCATGACCCCGAGGCACCCTAGAGATCTTTTTCTTTCCCAAGCGTTTATTGTTTTTGCTTAACACGGGTGACGCACCCTTGGGTTACCCTAGAGATCTTTCTCTATTTTCAACCCTTCTTCTTGTCAACCAATTTGTGGTTTTTTTTTTTTTTTTTTTATCAGTTTTTTCACGTCCAGATCACAGTAAAATCTTGTTTGACGCAACATAGCCACATCTGGCTCTTGCACCAATAACCTTTACATTCATTCACTCACTCTTTCTAGTATTCATTATATAACTTGTTTTTCCATTGTCTGATATTAAAAGTACCAGAAATAAGTGATATTTTTGATTTTCAATTTGATGAAATATTTGAACAATTCTTCGGGTAAAACTTGATATCAATGGAAAATTACATTTGCTTATATGGCAAGCAGCAATATGAATTTTTAGGTATAAATTCCATAAAATAATAAATCATTTTTAATTTTAAAATACCTGTAAAGGATGGATAAAAATCTAAGGTTCATATAGTTAAATATATGTGCAATTTCAATTTAGCTTTTACTAAAGCAGTGGTTCAAAATGTTTAATTGTCATGTATTTTGTACATTTGAAGTTAAAAAATAATGCATATTTAAACTAACAAATTTTACGCTTGTGACTGTTTATAGCTGAAAAAGAAGTAATATATATTTTTTTCAGTTTTGTAACAGTGTAACTAATCCGGTTATGTAACAACCAGTTCTTAAGAAATGTGCTATAAATTTTCTGACATAATATCGTCTTATAATATTAGTCTTAGTAAGAAATAGTAATCTTACTATCTCTTATCTGTTACTATGGCATAAAAATGTTCTATAACCTATATAAAAATGTTCCCTAGTTTAAGCAACATACAGTTAAGTAACATTTTTTTACAGATTTTGAAATAACTTTATTCCAATGTGGAAGTAAACAAACAATTTATTTTCTTCATCTCTTATCAACAGAGATATTTTTGTCTAAATTCAATATTGCAGTTTTCGTTATAATGTTTTATGATCAAATTCATTGATCCTTACTTAGACTTACTGAGCTTTTAGTTTTAGTGGTTTCTTACATTTTAATTAAAAAAAAGTGTTTTAAAATGGGTAATGATACACGTTTAGAAACATTAAATTGGTCGGAAGAAGGGAATAAATGAAGCTATTACTGATGCAAATGAATTTGCAGACAAACTGGAATATTCTTTGTCTTTTATTCCTTAAAATAATTCATCAAGTAAAAATATTTTTCTGGAATAAATTCCGATGAAAATTTCTCTACATATTAAAAATCAGAGTGCAAGGTAAATTAATCTAATTTAATGCTGTCTATTTTATTTGCATTCTTAAGATTTGATAGTGACCTCAGTAATGAATGAAATATTTAAATTCATTTGCAAGAAATTATCAATAAATAAATGAAAAAATGTTCAGATTAGGCATTAATTAACCATCAGAAACTAAGAAAGCAAAACCAACAGTTCTAGCAACACTATCGATGTTTGAAAAAATGCAAACATTAAAAATTATCATTTCTATCCCATATCTTAAATGTTTTTAAAAAATATTCAAAATGTTCTTAAAAAAAGATATTACGTTTTTGCTGGTTATACTTCTTCTTTAGCAAATATAATCGATTATATCGATTATTTATATATTTTTCTTTTATAGTTAAATTTTAATGATGTATTTTCATTCACTTTTCTTTTGCAGTTTTTATCTGTCCATTTTTATGGCTTGGTTTACATCTTTCTTATTGGTTCAGTTGCAATTTTTGATATAGTATTACAATTTTAATTTTTGAAACTACTTCCTAGTTTATTTGTGATTTAAATTTTTGCTGATCAATTACATATATATGCGTGTAGGTGTTAATGGTAAAAATGGAACCTTAAAATGCATTTGTGTCAGTTCGTGATTTCCGAAAATGTGACGTCACGGAACGAAAGGAGAAAAGATTTTTTCGGATGAAAAACAGACCCGCATCGCGGCACAGGGGTATCATCCGTAACTCCCAATCGAGAGGATTGTGGTTGAAATCCCGCGGGATGCATCCTTTTACTAATTGACTTTACAAAGAGTATGTGAATGGTTCAAAATCATATTCCGAAGCGCATCAACTGAACACAATTTTCTCTTGATGCGCGCATTTCCAAATTTGTGTATTATGGAAATACGTATTAAACGTCACACCTGTTCATCTTAGACAATTGTAAAAGAGATATCCTCAGGGTTGTATGTTGAAACTCGTGGCCATAAAGCGAAATTTCAAAAATGAATATTGTGAGATAGATCTGCTTTACGGTGAAAGTGGGCGCAAGGAAAGATGGGCAGTACATTTGTACCGGCAAATTTACCGCGTAAATCAGCACTCTTCACGGAAAAACATCCGTGGTTATGAAACATTTAAGGGAGACAGACTGCGTGATAGTGACCTCAATCCGGCAGACTAGCTAAGATAGGACTGTAGGTATAACTTAAAGATATACCTGCCATCACCTCGCATATCCGAACAGCCGCACAGAATAGATAAGTGAAAATTATGGCTGCTCATATAGTCGCGTTTGGGATATCTTAAACAAGTTAGGTGTTCATCCATACCGGCCAGCACTTCAACAGTCAGTGCAGGATGGGGAATGCCTTTAGACTTTACACATGGTACAACTTTGTCCTGAACCAGATAGAGGTCCAGAAAACTTTCGTGGTAGATACTTTGCGGATGGATGAGGTATATCCAGCAGAATGAAATGTATAATAATCGGAACACTCATTACTGGGCCTGGGAAAAAAATGTTCTACTGACGTTCGACATCAAATGCGGTTTTCGATTAATATTTGATGTGGAATTAATAATAACTAGCTGACCGGTCCAGTAGTTTACCAGGGCACGTCAACAGGCATACGAGAATTTTAACTTCTGAAGGACGTAATATCCAATTTGGTTGAGAACTTATCGTTGCATCAACTTCGGAGTGTATGATCCATGTATGAGGGCACGCCTTCGCACAAAACGTCATAAGTGAAGCAGTTTCTAATGGAGACATGTGGAGTGTAAATTATCAGGTATGGTGGTTTCGAAGTGGCCTCCATGTTCACCTGATCTGACTCCAATGAACTTTTTACGATACTGATACCTTAGACAACAGGTATATGTGACCCCTCCACCAACATTGCATGATCTTTGAAGACGCATTACTGATGCACCTGCAATGCTAAAACGTGTGCAACATGAAATTCAAACATGGATCCTGATGTACATTGGAGCTTATAGAGAGAAGTTTGAATATATATCGAAAATAAAGGTTTCTTGGGATAATTTTTTTTTCCGTTTCTGAGATCGTTTCGTCACGTCACAGCGTAAGAAAATGCAAAGTAAGAAATGCGTGTTTTATGCGTTCTGTGTTTATTATTAATGTCCACAAGATACCCTTTCTTAATAAATTGATTATGATCTGCAATTTTCTAATTTACTTTCCGCTAACTTATACTGATTTTAAGATAGAAGCCCTAACTTCGTAGTTTTCCCCCAGGGGATGCTGTCAATGGTCTCGTTTAGTAGCGCATAGCTACTTTACTAAACGAAGACACTACTTTAATTACTGTAGCTGCAACCGTTCGGAAGTTAAGAGGGGGAAACGGACTTTACCAGGTACCCTGTATATATATATATATATATATATATATATATA
>BMAW01000574.1:240919-284655 GCA_019974015.1 Nephila pilipes | reverse complement strand
TCTCTCAGATTAAAAACGCGCGAAAGAGTTTCAATGAAATAAAATATTGATAAATGTAAATGAACTGATAAAAATAAATTTTAAAATAGAGAAAATTTGTCTACTTTTCTGCGACAGGAAAACATCTAAAACTTTGAAGGAGATTTATAATAGTGATAAAAAAATAAATTTATTTTCATAGCTGCAGTTGTATATTCTCTAAAATGCTCCTATTTCGAAATTTTAAGAAGATGTTTTAATTTAAGAGGAAGTTAGTAATCCATATTTTAATGACTTCTATCTTGAAAATTTATTTCGATTATATAAAAAGTAAATTAAAAAAAGGAAGCTTTGCGAAATTAATATATTTTAGAAGAGAACGCATCCACCATTAAACATACAAAAGTTACATGATATGATTAATCACTATTAAAATGCTGTAATAAGTAATAAATATAAATATTTAAATAAAAAGATAAAGAAAATTCAAGTTAAGTTTAAAATATCAAAGAAGTTTAATCTCAAAGGGTGTTTATTGTTAGGATTTTATTGAATGCGTATTTGCAGTTATTGTAAATGAAGTAAGATTTTCTCATATATATATATATATATATATATATATATATATATATATATATATATAATTATAAATCATGCAGCATAATAAAATCTACAATAACTTAAAATAAATAGTTCTTATATAAGATTCAGATAATAGATAATTTTAGAGAAATAATAATATATAATTTTAATAACAGATAATTTTTCAGTGTAATTTTTTTGAGGGAGTATTTCTTAAAAATTATGAACTCTGTAAAATTATAGGGCACAATATTTTCATTGTATTTTCTCTCATGGAAAAGAAATCAAAACTTTAAAGGCATTTCAATTAATTCTTTAAATGTTTACTAGATATTCTAGGGCTTCTGAATGACCTGTATTTTTCTCAACTTAATGAGATGTTCAAACGTAAATTTTCATAATAATTTTGTATTAAATTTAGTATTTCAAGGCATGACAACAATATTTTACTACACCAGAGCGCTAAATGAACTTAATTGAATATTTACTCTAAACTAAGGTTGAGTAAAGGCATGTTTGTGATTTGATGCGATGCAAAGTAATGCTTATGAATGACATTTTTATATATTATAAGTGTTTTTAAATATTAGTCCCATATCCATATCAATCTTTTAATAACTATTTCAACCTCTATGCACGATAAAACTCACTTTTTTCAAAACCAAGCATCTTTTCCTCTCTCATCCGACTTACCCCTCCCCCTTTTTCCTGATCCCTCCTCATTAGCCAATAGTAGAACAGCACTGGCTCTGTGTCGACCAATGGCAAAACAGGCTTTAATCACTTTCAAATCCCTCCTTACAATCATTTTGCTTGGCCCTTATGCCAATTTCATCCTGATTTTTTCGATTCTTCTTCCAACACCTCCGAGCTTGACAGCAAAACTGGTGATCTCCACCTCAAAGGCAATCAACTCGCTGGTTTATTTTTTTCCCTTGCTAACCCTCCCCATTTAAAAAGACGTTGTAAATCTCATTCAACTTAAATTCTTTCTCAGTTTATAAAACCATATATGGTCTCAACTATATATTTCAAAATTAATTACCGATACTTTTTTTAGTGTGGTAATTTAATTACTATAAAATTCTTCAACAAACTCCCAAAAGTATTACTTCTGGGATGAAAAAAAATATTTGTATTATAAATAAAAAAGTAAATAAATACATAAAATAAATTTATATATTTTTATTATATTTCCTTTTCTATCACCTTTTCACGCTTCCTACTCGCTTCTGATCCACGCCTCGGCAGAAATTAATCTGTTTTTTCTTCCTCTAACTGCTGTGTGAACCAGGAGTACAACGCCTGCCCAGGCCTGGTACTCAAGAAAATATGATTGTTGTTTGTAAATATAAGTTTCGTAAATTTTCATGAAAAAAAAAACATTTAAAGAGAAAATGAACAAAAACCTGACTAAAAGATAAGATAATATTTATATATAGAGAGAATACTTAAGATATATGTGCAATATATTTTGTACAGAGTTTATTCGTAACTCATATTAAACATCATAGTACAAAAGACATTCATCTAGCTTCAAAAATAATAATAGGAAAAAGTCGAGTATGAATCGACGCATTATTTTGTGACTGAATGCTAGTATTGTAGTAAGCCATCTTTGATTTTTGATTTACGATGTTTCGTATATTATGTTCAGAAGAAATGATCCGTTGCCTTATCTAAGCGAAGGTAAAAACTGCTGACTTGCTGAAGATTCTTTAACTTAATCCTAGCTTGTTATTTCCAAATAAGCAGTAAATACTGACTCCGCAAATATTTTATTCCTACTGACAAAAAATAATTAGCTTCGCCTCATGTTTCAATCAAAAACTCCAATTAGTGTGATGCCAATTGCACAAGATTTCTTAGTAACTTTCATTGCGTAAAGAGCAATTTTTCTGCTTCTATCGTTGTTTAATCTAATGGCTTGTTTTCGAATATCTTCGAAAGCAAGCCATTTCTAAGTATTTCTTTTTTCCAAGCCATTTTTTCTGTTTCCATCGTAGAATGGCTTGTTTTTTCTGCTGTTCCATGCAAATGTTTTACAATATTAGTCGTAAGTATTAACGTTTTTTGACAGAGTTTGATTTAATAAATTATATTTGACAGAAGATGTTCAAATGAGGATATATTGTAATAAAAATATTTTGAAATGTTTAGATCAGTTAATGTTGGGAGAATTTTATTTGTTATGATAAAATTTTCTTTCAGAGTGAAAATTTCTTACTGTCCTTTTTAAGTTTCTAAAAAAAATCTCTAATCCATAAATTCAAATATTTTTAGACTGTTATAATATTCAAAAGCCCTCATTCGATATGGTCGATAAATATTTCTTTAAGATAATTTTTATTCAAGTTTTTATAATTAATATTATATCAAAAATATATTTAAAATTCGTTGGTTTCTATTTTCTGAATCATTCATGGCCATGAAAAGTTACTGTTTTATATTTTTCCTTCCAAAAATATTTTGATACAACATAGTGTAATTTTATTCTGAATTTTTTTGTATCCCTGATATTTCCTTTTTTACAGGGGAAACCTTTATTATTCCAAAACTCTGAACTTTTTAATCCATTTATTCCCATACTGTCATAACAGATAGTTCAATTCTCCGGAAAAAGTTCGATAGAATAGTATACTTATATATGAAATAAACAATTCTGAAGATAGCTCTCCTTTAAACTCTATTTCTAACGATTTCCTCTCACGCAAACTTAAGATCTCAGCCTTACTTTCTTTTGTTCAAAGGGTCAATGCTGCACGATTTAAAATTACTTTATCTCCATTTTTGAATTTACTCTCTTAAATATTTTCTCTTGAGATATACTTTGTAGGTCTTGGTAAGGTTATGATATTATGAACATTCTTGCAATTTTTTTAAATTACTGGTTTTATTTTTTAATTATTTACATGTTTAATATGTATTCTTAAATATTCTGTGAAATTACTCGTTACTTGACAAAGGTTCAAAATTACAAGGTCCGTTGCCAATAGCACTCGTCTTGCTTCTAGTGCGATGTTAATAAAACCAAACCTATGATATTACTTTTTCAGCATTTTGATGACTTTTTTACGTTATACTACTTTGTTTGCTTTAAATTTTAGTCAATCAATTTTTAAATTTAATGTTTTATTTTTTTATTTCATTTTACTGAATGTGTGTTTTAATTTTGTAATGTTTGCAGTATACTACTTTTAATATGAATTAATTTAAAAAATCTCTGGATTTCTTATCATCAATAATATATAAATATATAATTTATTTTTAATTTATATGCTTGTTAATAATTATGTCTATTTAACATAAATAATTATATATATCTATATATATATATATATCTCTTCAGTATAAGTGTCTTCAGTATATATATATATATATATATTACTCTTCAGTATAAAGTATGTTTCCCTTGATTTTGCAAAAAAAAAAAAATAATATAAAATATTAAAAATAGCCTTACACTTTCCGGAATTTCGTTTTTGTGAACTCGCATAACAATGTTATTTCTGTGTATAACATTAATATCTGAATATCTGAGAATGAATTATGTGAAGATATCTTTAAACTGAAACTTATTTGTATGAATCCATCACAAAACGGCAAAACTACAGAAGATTAATCAGAATAGCGAGGCTTATGCTACACAGCTGAAAGTCTTGTATCCATTAAAATTCACGTGGAAGCATAAAGAAATGACGAAATTATTGTTTAATCTCTGATGAAAAAAATCTGTCTAGTGGATATTACACTCGTATTTAACTAACACAATACTGTATTTTATTTTATTTATTCATTGTAAATATTCTAATCAAAAATTTTAAACATAAATATATTGATATGACACTTGCATTAAAATCAATCGACAATAATCAATCACTATTTCATAACCAAAGATTAACTTATAGGAATTAATTACTGTCTTCAGATACCTTACTACAAATAAAATTAATTATATAACTTATTTGCTTCAACTAAAATGGAAATATAAACAACTGAGGTAAGATTGAGATAACTTATAAAATAGTCAACACAGGATTATGCTTCATTCTTTTAAGAAACACCAGTTACACGCAAGAAAAATATTATTTTTAAGAGATGAAACATATGTCTTTTAAAGTGAATTATGTCAAAATATCGGAAAATGGAAATAAATGGTAAAGTCCTCATAAAACAAAAAGAATTACCGAACACATATCGCAAAAATTCTATTTATGTGATCCAAAACATTTCAGTATAAATTTTCCTCCCATTTTAAGTTTTTCCGTTCCAGATTTTAATGAAAACATCTCAGAAATTTAATGATGTGTCAAAAGCATTGAAATGTTTAGATTACAAAACTCGAGTTTGATCATTCCTTGAAAATTACGTTTTTTGTTTTCTATCGAATAATGGCTCTTTCCGTGTTGAAATCTTCAACCGGATGCGTAAGTCCGTGTCATTTCAGAGCATTTGTGAATGAATTACGTAAAATCATACAGAGTGTGTGTCCTCCCTTAGTAAGATATAATTTATTTATTTATTTAAATGATTTCCTTCATTAGTTTTTATCTTTATGATAAGTGTTTATTTTAATAGAAAAACCTAGAATTAATTTGACGATACTAGAGTTTAAGAAAAAAAAAATTAAAGATAGAAATAAATGTTTCTTCCAGTTTTTTTCTCAATTATTCGTATATTTTTAAAAAGAGGATACTATAGAAACAGAAAAAGCAAATAATATATTGTATATTTTAGTCTTGTAAAAATATTTATGTTAAAAGTACTAAAATGCTTAGATTAAAATTTTGATGATGCAATTTATATATTTTAATTGCATCAGCATTTTTGCATTATAAATGTTGATGCAATTTATAATGCATTTTCAAAAAAATGTTGGACAAACCTATATATATATATATATATATATATAATCAAAAATTTCTGTGGAAGAAATTAAAACAAAAATAGAGTTTTTTATTTTATAGTTCAAGTTTTGAAACCATTTTTTTCTAATTCATTTGAATACTCGAGCAGGTATGTTTTATTAAAAAGTTTGCAGCAAACTAGGTTTTAAAGAGAACCAACTAAGGACTGTTTGCAGCTTTAATTCTTATAGGATTAAAATTGACCTCCATGGGGTCGTGCTAACACCCAAAGGTTTTTCACCCGGATCCAATAGAAAGATCCGTGTCAATAGTTGACAGATACATAAGAAAATATAGTACTTTGTTTCTGCATAAACCAAGTTTTAGTTGATGAAATGGCGTGTATTGAAAGGGTGTCTTCCTGAGATGCCCCCTTATTGCCTCCCAGAGCTTTTCCAAATGGGAGCAAATGAATCTGAAGCCCATTTTGATATTATTCTGTGCATTGAAGAATTTATAGGAAATTCATATCAGTTGCACCGTTGAAGCAGAATGCGTCCCACACCATGAAAGGATCATTTCCTTAATATCTGTTACAGAAAAAACGAGATTCAAGTTGGTGGTCGTATTAATAATATGCCAAGCCATCTGGGACATCGATATTGAATTTCTTTTCATCGCTAAGAGAACAATTAACCATTTATCTTTCCAATGTATGTTTCCTTTATCCAAAGTAGTTGCGCCTCCCTATCATGTGCTTTGAGCATTTGTGTTTGCCACATACTACGATAAACATGAAATATGCTTATTTGTAAACGACGATGAATTGTAGATCTGGATATAGAGATAGATAAGACATTGGATAATTGACTGGAAGCAGCTAGCAAAAGTTGCCATCTAACCACCGTAATGTCTTGTTTGGTCTCTCCCTTATCTTCCTTACTGAAGATGAGTCACGTTGAGACAATTTATTATATATACCAGATCTGCTGCATTGTATGAGTTAAGAGATTTTTTTTGATAACCTCATTCCTCTATTTAAATGCCAAAATCGTTTATATTTAACAGCAGTTACATCGCTGGAAAAGGATTTTGAATAAGCAATTTTTTTATTCTGAACTTGTAATTCCGATTTTTATAGTTGTCGATATACTTTTGAGACAGAGCGTTTTTAGTTAGTCGTGTTTATCTTTACTTAATAAGCGCGAACAAAATTTTAACTATTTCACTTTTATATTCATTTCGGAAGAGTTAATTGCTCACCGAATTGAAGCTCAACTTTGATATTTCTAATTTCAGAGTAAATGTATATACTTGTATGTTGGCATGTTAGTAGGATGCAAATAGTGGAATAATGGAAACTCTTTTTATTTGCTATTATTTTGTTTCAAACGAACATCATTAACTGGTATTATACCATTAAAAAGGTACGAGTTCCCAGTAATTTTTAATGATTTTACATTTATATCCATGTATATAATAATTGTTACAGGGTTAGTATGTAATCTTTGCGTTTAAAAAACACACATTCTGATGCATTTAAAGCAAAAATAACTAACGGAAGTTAAATATTCGTATTTTAATTCAGATGACACTTCCCCTTTAGAAACTTTGTCCTTGATTATTTTATTTTCCTTCAGAAATGAAAGCTATTCTTCTGAAGTAGATAAGAAAAACTTACATCAAAAGAAGTAAGGTAGAGTTGGCCTTTTTATATTCTTATTGTGAAAGTAGTATCCTCTTATATTATACTTAAGAATTATTTTTTACTATAATATCCTTTTTTGACAAATACGATACCAGTTAATAAAGAAAACATTCAAAATTAAAGCACATACAAATTTTTATTCTGGCTACATTTGCAACTTAACTTTTAGAAACCAGTTGGGATAAACTATATAATTAGATAACATATGATTAAGTACTCACATTAAAATTATCATACACAAATTAGATTACCTACCAGAGTTTTAAAAATATTTTTCCTCTGAACATTCTTATTTCAGGTATGGCATTTGTAAATAAAGGCTCTATGAATGAATTTGACATTCATTTTTTAAAAAAAAATTTTAAACATTTCTTTACTCAAAAATATAGCTGATTGCATCGCAGTACTAGAGTTGCTTCTTTTAGACTCTTCGATTTGTTTTTATGTGACCTATTTTTTTCCTCGGAAGTATAAGACTCTCCCAAATAAAAAAAAGTAGTAATAATGACAGAGACGAGGAGGCTTTAGGGGTATTACTTTGTATCTTTCTCTTTAAGAAGATCGGTGGGGAAGAGATCAAAGCAGAAATCCTTGCCGTAGAATAAGATCGCCTGAGTCCAATTCGCTCGAGATTGCATTCGTTGAAAGCTGCATAAGATTCTGCTAATCTCTGAACGGAATGTCATTTGATACCTATTTGAAAAGCGAACTATCTACGCTTCCACATCGGTAATACCAATGTTCTCACTAATGGGATTGAAGCATTGATTCTTCGTTTTGTGAAGGAAAAGAAAGCATTTATGTTATTTCTTCTTGAATTCCAATGCGTTTGATTTCATGTGCATGGGATAAAAGTAAATATTTTATGAGTATTGTCACTTACAATATATGAATAAGCCAAATAAAGATATGGAATTGGATCTCAACTAGAAACTTTTATTAATCAAATGAACCCGGAACTATCAATTTGATATGAATAATAGAAGTAAGATTTTAAGTTAACATAAATTGGTTATAAGTTTAAGATGCGTGAGTGGTGTGTAACTGTTTATTGATGTCGCACTAAGAAGCAACACGAAGGCTATTGGCGAAGGACCTCTTTATTTTGAACCTCGATCAAGTGACCAGGATGACACCTAAGCTGTCATCTTCCTCTCCAAACTTCCGTACCACGCCATGCCATCTGGAGGACATTGAGCCTCGACATATTTAGCATGCATCAGCTCCGAGTACACGGCGGGTCTCTAGTGGCAACCGGGCTCTAACCTACAATTTGACGAAAATCGCCAGCCACGAGTCCGCGATTATGACCCCAAAACTACCACGGTCTCATAAATTTAGGATGCAACAAACAGGAAGATGAAAACCTATCTCAACTTTAACTGCTTAGCCAGTGGTATATATAGATAAGACTCGAGGATGTGCTTCGCATCAGTTCATGTTTCTTTGCATAAGTTTTCGAGAATAAATGTGGGCTCGCAGGTGGATATCATCTGTCGACCATGGTCAAATGTAACCTGCGGATCAAAGTTTAATAGGATGCTGTGAGTGGATGAACGAAAATTTATGGTGCAAGCGCTGAATCCGGCCCTTGCGCCATTTCCAGAAAACGAATCTCGCTACAATATTTATTAAATAAAATGGCATTTTCTACTAGAAAAATAGAGTGCTTTTGAAATTTAGGGTTTAAGTTTTTGATACAAGCATTGGATGAATAGATTTGAATTTTAAATAGTTTAGAATGCTTAAAACTATTTTTTCATTGGTGAAATTGCTATACATTTGAGTTTTATCAGCCATTTTTTTTTTCTCATTAAGATTGAAGTTTTGGATTCACGTTTTGTCGCGGTAGCGGATTTAATTGTGCTCAAGAATTTCCTTGATAATTAAACCTCTATTATAGAGTATTCGAGAATATTAGTTTGCAATGAGTATTCCCTTTTAACATCTGAATGCAATTTTTTTACGTTATTTGAATTGAGAACATGGTATTGTAAAATCACAGTGATATAAGTAAATGAGATTTATTATATAATAAGTGTAATGAATGAGAACGAGGGATCATATATAAGATAAGATAGAGAGATTGGAGGTAAGAGTGAAATATTAATTATTGGAGGAGATAGAGGAATTAGAAAAAGATTGACAGGTATATTGTGTTGGTGCGAGCAGCTGTAAGGCGAAATTCTAAGAATGTATGGCTGACTCGGATCATGTTACTAGAAGTGTACTAGACTCGGATTCGGTTAAATAAAGCCCACTGATTTGATTATTTAAGGTAAATAAGATTATCTATTATAATATTTGCTTAAGTACATGATTAATCAAACGCTTCACATGAGTAAACTATTTTAATTTTGCTCATTCTAAAGTATAAAAAAAATGGTTAAATATTTTCTTGACTGATTACATATTTATTACGTTTTAATGGTTCTTAATACTAACAACGACGCCAGTTGGTTAAAAGTTGATACAAATATTACACATTTATGATTTATATGTAGCAACTCACGATTTTTATTTCTCTCTCGTAAAAGTGCGGTTGTAAATGGGTTGAAATGAAATGCTAATTTTAAACATATAATTTCATTGTGTTATCTAAATTCTGTTAATTTAACTAACAAAAGTTTAGATTTGCTCATTAACTATTGTCATTGGTACAACTGTTTTCTAACCTAACATTATTTTCACCACTTTTGAAAAACAAGCCTTTAATTAATGATTACTGCAAAATACAGGTTTTTTACAAATGAATGACTGGATTTTTAATATTTATATTTTAGAAACTATTACACATCTTACAATTAGTGATACACGAAATTAAAGAAAAATATACCAAGTTTTATTTTCAGTTACAAATGTTTGATATGTGGATCCTTTAGTTATAAACAAAAAAAAACTAATCTGCAATCAAGTTCGCCCCACACAATTTGCAGAATCACACTGTCAATGGTTCTTAATGTTGCACTAGTACGTTCTTTAAGTTCTTGCAGTGTTTTCGGCATCGGTGGTGCATAAACAGTGTTTTGGGTGGCAGCTGTCGTAGACTTCCATGGACTTCTAACAAATCTCTGACTCACCCTCTCCACGTTTCTTCTCTTCCGAGACGTGTAAACGGCCATTGCTTTTCTTTCTGCACAAGAAACCTGTGTCTTTCAGTTGCCAATACCACCACAGAATGTACTTGTGACTTGCTGTTTCCTTTCCGTAGCGATTTCTAAAATCGCGCTTTGCAGAAATAACTGGGAAAAAAAAAAAAAAAAAAACGTATATATTCTAATACGCAAAAACTCTTCTGTATCATTGTCACCATTTTAAGGTTTTAAACACAGCATTCTATGGATGTGCAGTCGTCTATTGATCGACAGTAGAAATAAAAACTTGGTACATATATTTCTTTAATTTCTTGTATCACAAGTTATTGTAATATGCGTTATAGTTTGGAATCTGATTTTAATTTATGCTAACCGTGTTTTTGGTATTTTAATCTATCTTCTATTAAAAAGCGTCCATTGATCGTAAAAGGGTTTTCAACACGTAACTCAAAAAACGAAAAAAGTATTCCTTTTGATAAAATAAAGTAGCCGGGGCTGATGCACGTTAAATCTGTCGGGGCCCAAATTCCTCCCGTTGGCGTGGTGTAGAAGTTAAGAGAGTGGGTGTCAGCTCAGGTGTCGTCCTCGTCATTTGACCGAGGTTCAAAATTACGAAGTCCGTCGTCAATGGCCCTCGTGTTGCTAAATTGCTACGTGAGCGATGTTAATAAAAACTAAACTAAAATTGATAAAATTAAATTGAATGTGATCAAATCAAGAGTTGAAGTTCGATATTCAGGTTTAACTTCCACAAAGTATACATTGGCTGCAGTTTTCGAAATTATTTCTTTTCCTACAAAAATGTATGTAAAATAAGTATTAAATCATATATATTATTTTCATAAAATCTTATTAACATAGAAAATGCAAATTTTTGTATTTGTGTGAGATTAAAAATACTTAAAAAATCATATAATATGAATTTTAGATGATATTTTTCCAAATACTACTCTTTATTCTTACGTGATCACTGTTGCTAGTTAAACGTGGAATACTTTTATCTTAACGGGGGGGGGGGAATAATAATAAACCCTGACAATCTGACTTATCTGATGAATTCGGAAGTTTATATTAAAAATAACTAGAATATTTACTGTCTTCATTTGGAAGAAACTAATATGCTTATATTTCGAATGAAAAATTCATCATAATACGGAGAGAGAAAAAGGAGTAAGAGGAAGGAGTAAAATAGCATACTCACTGAAAATTAAAGCCAAAGTGAGGTCAAGTCACATCTACAATAATTTAGATATGACGGATGACGTACGAAGGAAGAGTTCTGACCTAATAATGAAGTGGTTCAAATTATCAGATAATTAGTAGGGTGTCTGGAGTAAATACCGAGGGGAAGTTTAAAGTGCGGTCTAGCACATAAAGTGTGTAAGGACCTTTGTGTCACGAAAACTACATATTAAATATTTGTATCGTAAAGAATGCAAAATTGATTCAATTACTTGTTAGAAAGTATTATTACGAAGTTTAAAAATGAGCTTTTTAAATAAATATGAAAATAAAATGCTTTAAACTGAATTAGAAATATAAATTTGCGAAACAACGAAGAGAAAGAATAGTCTTTCGATAGTTTTCCATCGTACATAGATAATGTTTAACAATAAAGTATTATTCATTCAGTGAAAAGAATACTCCCATTTTCAATATGTGGAGTGGGTTATTAAACTTTACATTTATATTTCAATAACTATTTCTTTTCCGGTTCGTTAGAAGCACAGAAGCACATATACTCATATAAAGGGAGAAATCCTCTTTATAAAACGTTATTATGTTTACAATTTTGTTCGTAAGATTTATGTGGAATAGTTTAAAATTATATTTATTAATGATAAAAAATACTCATTTGAATTTATATCTTGATAATAGGTAGAGTCAATTAAATTTATTTTGAATACAAAATATTCTTCAAAGAATTTTCTATTGTACTACCGAACTTTTAAATGAATCATACAAACTAGTACATATCGATATTATTAATAGGAATATTTGTATCCTGATGTTTGTTAGCAGGAGTTTTACTAAAAGTGTATAAAACTTAAGCTATTAATGGGATCTGTTGTATTATTTTAAACTGCAGATACTTTTCTGCATAGATACTGAATTAATCTAAAAGAAATAAGATTTTGTATGAACCCAAATAGTCACATTTAAAAGAATGATAATGTGAAATTGGTACATGGAGAAAAATTACTTTTAAATATATGAGATTGATTCTGTTCATAAAATTACTCATTTTTTTTCTACATTTCAATGTTTATTAAAATATCTTGGAAAATTAGCATTCATATACTAAGTTAAATTAATAAGCAGTTACATTTTTAAATGACTGCCAGTGTAAAGCAAAAATAGTATATTTTGTTCTGAGTGTAACTTTCTGAAATGAATAATTAAGGTGTGTTAAGCTAAATTCTTATGAAGATGATTGCTTAAGATAGATCAACAGAAGTTTATTTTTCTGATTTAAAATTTTCTTTCATTTATCTTGACATTTTCCTTCCATTTAATTAGGTCTATAGAATTCTGAGTTTTAATTCATTTGAAATTTTGACTCATGTCCATTAGTTACTTTGTGACACATCTCTTACATTTACTTCAGTAGTCATTGTCAATCTTAAATAGATAGCCAATAAATTCACAATTACGTCAGTTAATAACATAGTTTATTAATGTTCTTCAAGTTATGAATGTTCATGCAGTATTACTCTCTCAAAATCAACTTTTCAACTACGCGCTTGAATTAAAGTTTGTTTTAATAATAATTAAAGTTAACTCTTACCAACTCTCTCGGGTACGAATACGTAACACCTCTAAGGTTGAGGGTTCGAGCGAGATATCTGCATTCTTCCTATATGAATTCACTCCACAAAGGATCTTTATTCAAAGTCTAAAAATAAATCTGAGCGTCGCATTCCCTCCCCGCGTCTAATAATGCACACCCGCACTCTTCAGTGGGTTTCATGGTTTGGTATACATTGTTTATCACCCACCACGCGAGATAGTCTGCTGGCCTTTTAAAATGAGCTCAACTTTGTAACTATTTCTGAACAAGAATATCGAAAAAGAAATTGTGACATTAGTTGAGTTAGTGTACTGAGATATTCCCATAGTAATGGGATATGATACGAACAACTCATGTGGAATGTTCTTTGGTACTTTTATGTACTAGACAAGTTAAAAATAATTTTTCAGATGACCTAGCTCCATGGGCCACAGGTTGACACAGGGTGGACCACATGCTGTCCGCGTGTTGACCAGGCCTGCTTTAAAATATATACTCAAGCTCGAAATTTTTTTTCTAAAAGTACAGTCGTATTTTTAAATACTAAGTGAACTAAATTGTAATCAGATTAAATTTTGATTAAGGAAATGATCAGTGTAAAGCTATTATTAATCAATTGGGGGGATTATACAATTAGAGTTAGAAAAGTGAGCAAAAGTTTCCGAAACAATTATTTAGAAATACTTTTAATTCAAATTCAGACATGGCTTTTTTTATTTCTCAAAATGCTAGAAACTACATTCTTATAAAATAAAGTTTAAAATTTATTTACGTAATTTTTGCAAACAGTTTTATCATTTTTCTTGGAATTAAAATTTTTAAAGATGATTACAATAAGATATAACGAATGGTATTTGGAAAAACCAAATCTGCAATAATAATGAATCATTCGGATAACATCACTGCTTTATCTTTAAAAACGTTTAAAATTTAACAAGCTAAAAAAGTAACCAAAAAGTAAATTATATTCTTAAATCTTTTTCGTTTCTTTTAAAGTATCTTTGGAAATTTTATTCCAAGCCTTTGTTTGATGTTCAACACAAGATACTATTTACAATAGTATTGTGTGTCATTTTTATAGATTTTTTGGACTAGAAAACCTCATAACTTTTTTTTTTTTTTTGGATTCAGATCGAGGCTTTTTACTAATGAAATAAGTTTGCTGAGTTAGCGTCAAACCAGTGTTTAGGATTTATAGAAATGTGGGTGAAAACATTATCTTGTTGGAAAAAAATAGTCTCTCGAAGTAATTAGAGAGGACTCTGGTAATAAATATTTGTCTGACGTATCCATATATTGATCAAAGTTTATGTTGAAGTAGATAAAGACAGTTAGCAGTGTTCTATAACTGCAAAAGCACCCTGTGATGTTGGACAATTCGTGATTTTCTCTTCATTAACCTCGAGGACATTTTGGTAATTTGAATAATATGAAATTATAACTCCTTACCAACCAAGTGAAATAAGATTAGGTAAATTAGATGAAGATAAGAAATGTTGTGAATTGACATAGAGAGATAGTGATATATAAGTGAAAGAGAATTGACAGGGAGAAGAAGGGAGATAGAGGATAATGACAAGTTGATAGTCATGTAGAATGAAGTAAACCATCGTAATTAATCTTTTATGTTGGAAGTGACTCCTTATCAGAATGATAGGAGTCAAATCTGCAAACAATAGAGAAGTGCATGAATCGGATTGAGTGATTTGGTTAAGCTAAGACTAGAGGTTGGTTAGCGTTAGAATATAAACTATAATTAACTGAATTATAAAGGATTCGTGAGAGAGAGAGAGAGAGAGAGATTGCATATTCCGTGTTAAGAGCTAATAAACTGTGTTATCATTCTCTTACGTATCATCAATTGGAGTCTTGAACTTATTGACTATTTAATTAGACTTTCTGATGGTTGTAGACTCTTAAATAATGAAAGAAATACAGTCTCGAATCATTACTGTGCCCCCACCATATTGATATTTGGAAAAAACCTTATTTGGTTTTACGCAAAAGCAAAAACGATCTCACTCTTCAAGATTGAACTTTTTTTTTGTCAGAAAAAATACATCATTATATATTTGATCGAGAGAAAGATATTTTTTGGTAAAGTCAAGTATTTTTTTCTTATTTTGATTTCTAAGAGGAAAACATGACACTAACTTTCCATGCCAAATGCCAGGATTTTAATTAAAAACATTTGAAATGTTCATAAGGAACATGGCTAGTACAAATTTCCTCTAACTTCATTTTCAGTTTTTTTCCTGGCTATGTGTTCTTGTAACCATTATTTTCTATCGATGCGCTAAAATTTCTAATCTTCCAGTTCCTTTTTTCATCCCATTATTAATACAAATAATTAATTATCCAAATTATAAACTACAGTTTTTATTCTTTAAAAAATTTTAGAACCATCTTGCCCTACTCAATCTACATTTTATAAAAGCAATAATTTTCCCTATTTCTAAGTCAGAAAAATGAGTTCTTTTTGCATTGGGCAAAATTCAGCAGAAATGAGGCAAGAGTAAATTTTGTAAAGAAATCCAGTATTTATATTTGCAAAGACCATTTTCTGTTTTCAAACATACAAAATTTACGGAAAGTTTAGGTAAAAAAAACAATTGTCCTTGTACTTTTGTTCCAAGATCATATGGGTTTAAAATTCATAAAATAAATTTATACATATTTATTTCTGGAAAATGTAGCTAATTTACATGGAAAGAACTAAATTTCATTATTATTTTTGTTTGAGAGATCTGCATACATTTCTGTTTAAAAGATTTCTAAAATTGGTGAGTTTTAGTTTGTTCTCGTACTTTTTTAAGTACTGATATCTTTTAAAAACAATTTAATCGAAACTTTTAAAAAAGATTAATATGATAACAGTGTTTTATTAAATAAAGAAAATTTCAGCTTAAATTAGTAAATAATGGAATTAAATGCAGTTTAAACATAACATAAAATTGATAGTTGTACATTTTTTTAATTAGTAATTTTCACTATTCAACTATTATTAATTCTATTTTTGTTCTTCCGTATGCAAGCAAGAATGTTGAGGGTAAGTTTCGCTTTTTGTTTTTATTAATGAAATGAACATAATAAAGAGTTTAATGTACAATACTGTCTAGTGTTTATCATCTAATTGCAACAGAAACGGTAAAAGTGAATCAGTTATCCAATTTATAAAAATTTCGAAGTGGTGAATTTATTCTTAATTACCTTACTCAATTATAAATTTAGGGAAATGACTACAGCTTATACAATACATTTTTGCTTTTATTCTAACCAATCATTTATCTATCTTTAATTTTTTTTAAAAAAAAAAAAGGTTTTTGAAAATTGATAGCAAACAGCAGAACTTTAGTTCTCAGAAACTACAAACAAACTTTAAAAATTGCATCAAAACTCTCTCTAGAAAGGAAGTTTAGTTGAATATTTGATATTTCTTTCAAACATTTCTTACATGTTGTAGAATGGGGTAATCTGTGCGTTAAAAATTGGCTTGTAGTTTTTAAATAGTCAATAAATTTGTTTCATCATTTTAAGATCTGAAATCTATAGTTTGCAAAAATCATTAATTATGATTTTGAAGGCTTCGCTATTTATTTAAATTTTTATTTTATTCAATTAAATGTTCCCAACATTGCGCTCGGGCGCGCGCTCTTACATAACATATCTGGTATGAAAAATAAACTAGTAAAAGTAAATTGTGCCTTACTTTTATTTCATAAATTATATCTCACCTGTAGAATACATCCATGACTAACTTCACGTATAAAAATAAATTTTTTACGTTTGTATTTTTGAGTAAAACAACTTTGATATAAATCTTCCTTCAACTTTGATCTAAAGAGTGTATGTTATGTAAAAATAATTTTAAAATACGGACTCGGCGTAACATTTGTAATTCCCCGTTGCCCTATTCTACTCTTAAAATACAAGAGTACGAAACCCTATAGAACTAAAACTTAGGATAATCTATTAGGTTTATGAGATCTGAAAACGAAACAACCTATGTTACTCTTGACTTTTTATCGGTTGGGATGCAACGTACCCCATACGTGTGCCCACGGGTTAAAACATGACAAATGATTTCCCAAATGGGGGTGGGCAGTCAGCAGTTTTCATTGTTATCTATTCCGTGCGGAATGTCCGGAGGAGCAGGAATAGTTCTTTGTTCCATCCCGTCCCACCCCCTCGTGATCATTCTTGCCTTCACGTGACCGCGCTCCTTCCACCCGCATCTCTCTTCTTCAGCATCCGGCAGCATCCCCCTCCATCCATTCGACTCTCATCCTTCGCATCCCTCGCTAGCGCTTCAATCCCGTCTCTCGGAGAACGGAACCCCCGTAAAAGGTGAGTGTTTACAACTTTGTATTTAAAGGTCGAAACTTTACTTTGTTCCATTATGAGCACGTGTTCAATCTCTTTTGTTTCCCTTGACCGATATGAATGAGTGACCAGGGTCCGAGGAGATTGTAAAGAAAAAATAAAGAGAGAGAGAGAAAAAATATTGACGTTAAGGCACACATGGATGAATGGGATTTTTGCACAAAGCTGTGAGCGTGAATGTCCCGCATGTTTGTTTTGGGTTTCGTTTAGTTACCTCAGCAAGAGTTCTATATCGATCGTTGTAAGAATAGGAGGGAGGCTTTCTACTTAATACTTAAATTGAAATCGATGAAAATTCAAAATATATATTATTTATTAAATTTTATTGCAATTACTTTTTACTGAAAAGATATTGTGAGATGTGTAGTATTGTTTGCGGTTAATAAATAAATTTTTTGTACTAATTATAGATTTTTGTGCCTAATTATTTTTAGTACCTGATATTATTCTAGAACTTCAGAAAAAGATGAAAAAAATAAGACTTCTGAAAAAGAAAAAACTTAAACATCTAATCAATCATTTTATACGGAATATTCATGTCAGATATATTTTAAACATTCCAACAGGTACCGATTTCTCGATAGAAAAAAATTTTGAAAATATATTTCATCAGTAATATTCATTAAAAATTCATTATAAAGGAAGCAATGCAATTTAAAAATAAATTATGGATGTTTTTAGCATCTCTTCTATAAAACAAAGCTAACTCTAACATGATATTGACAATTATTTTTGAAAATCTTCAAGATATAGCTAAATAGTGATGAGATCGCGAGAGCTAGAAAATAAGTTTCTCTTGACTTGTCGTTTTATTCACGTATGTTTGCTTTTATTCACAAATAAATTAACATAAAATATCCAGTAAAAAAACTGTGCTACATATTGTGAAATCCAAATATCTTAAACCACTTTCAGCAACCCACAAAAAAAAATTCTCAAAATGCACAACAGCGGCGATAAACAATAGTCTTTCAATACTTTCTCCCACCTGTCCCAGATAATTTTTATCTATAAAATATTTTTATTCACTAAATGAAGATAATTCTTCCTGTTTAAACAAATACTGTGCAATTTATTCATATTATTTCAATTATTCTCCAGTTTATTATAAACAAAGAAGATCTTACATGGAAGAAGAAATACTCTTTATAAGACATTACTGTGCTTAAAATTTTGTTCATAAGAATGTTTTGAATAATTTATAATTACACTTCTGTAAGAATATATATATATATGTGGAGAAAGAGAAATTATATCTTGAAAATAGCTATGTAATTAAAATCGCTTTCTGTTAAATAAAAATAAAATGTTCATATATCTACTGAATTTTTAATTCAATCTTACAAACTAGTGCATTGGTTTTAATAAATGGAATATCTGTGTTCTTTGATGTTAGTTATAACAAGTTTTACTAAAAATATAAGCAATTCAACACATTAATATAAGAAAGAATGCTACCTGTTGTACGACTTTAAATTTCAGGTACTTTTCTACAGAGATAAAGTATTATAATTTAGAAAATAAAAACATTCAAATGAATTTAAATAATCACAATCGAAATCATAAAATCTGTAAGGTATGTAGTCGAAATAATATACAAACGAAATCAAAACAAAAGTAAAATCAATTACATCGTAATGGGTTTTTTAATAAGAATGTAGGTTATTAGTCAATAGCAAATAAAAAGCAAGTTATAAAGGGTAGTGCGTACGTATTACTGTTAATTCAAATGATCACGTTTATCTAGTCCAGTTTCGGTTCAGTTACAAGTTTCTTCATTTTTCTTATTTTAATTTCAGTTTTAAATTAATAAAAAAATCGCGAGTACATTATAATAACTAAAAATGCTAATAGATCATTGAAATAGTTAAAAATACAATTGTACAAAAATGTTAGTAGATTTTATTATTTACGTTTCTTGTAATACATAATATTTTAATTTTTTTTTTTTTTTTTTTGATAATTAAAATGTATTGTTTTCTTTATTAAAACATTTTTTCACATTTAACACGATAATAAATATAATTTTAAAAATCTTGACCGATATGATCGATATTTTAATCTATTTCTGAAGTATGTTCTTTGATACAAGACTCATATTTCTAGAGATGTTCTGAACATTTCAATCGATATCGATTTTAAGGTGCGAGTCCGTTTTTTACATGATCAGAAATTATGCTTCGTTTTTAGCATCATTTTAAAGCACAGTTTATGCTGAGCAAAAAATGTAACAAATTTTACTTCTGATGCGTTAAACATATACTGAAATAATAAATATCTATTAATTCTATTTTTATATTCTGCATTTAGTTTTTTTTTTTTTTTTTTTTTTTTTTTTTTCTTAAAACTCAACTGTCTTAAAATATCTATAACTGAAGCTAAAATATAATTTTTTTCAACAAAAGACTTTGTAATTCGTAAGTCATTCCACAATTATTAGTATAATTTGAATTTCATAGGTTTTATAGTTAACTAATTTTTGAAAAATGCATTTTAATTTAAAATTCACATCACTATATATATTTCTTATTTTTAAAAATTAAGATAAGTAGCAATCAGTTTTCATAAAGTAAAATAATTTGCTTTCTTAAACAATGTTTTTTTTTATTTCCTGAAATATATAAGCAGAAAAATTGGAATTATATTTTTTTTATAAAAA
Source organism: Nephila pilipes (assembly GCA_019974015.1). Lineage (NCBI taxonomy): Eukaryota > Metazoa > Arthropoda > Arachnida > Araneae > Nephilidae > Nephila > Nephila pilipes. The sequence goes on along the minus strand of BMAW01000574.1, from coordinate 264,611 downwards.
TAAAATTTTAAATGACTGCAATATTTTAAAATTTAAAATGAAGTCTTTTAAACCTTTACATATTTTTTAAAAGTGGACTTCTTTTTTAAAATAGACGTCTTTTAATATGTCTTCATGTTCACAAACTTCATAAATACATGATATGCAGGACATTCAGATTAAATTCAGGAAATGAAAATGTAATAATTAAATGTCGAAGTATTATTTGCTCATAACAATTCACGTGAACCTATAAATGAAAAAATATTTTGAGAATTCTTCCTATATAAACATCTAACATAAAGTGCCAAAATAAATAAGAAAATAAATAAACAAAATGCCTGTTCTTACGAAATCGCATTACTTATAAGATGGCTTATGAAGAAATCTCATTTGAAGCTTCGAAGAAATACCACCACTTTTATTAGATTCTTGTCATAAATGGTAATTGAATTCCTTATCGTTAAGAAATGGACTTTCAGAAAAATATTTGCCTAACTGAAACACAAATTCCTTCTTTAAAAGAAAAAAAAATTCGTATGATTCAAATCACTTCAATAACTTGTGGATCATGTAATTTGTTTATGAAATAACTAAAAATTAGAAACTGAAAACGTTCTTTAATGTTTGATTTTTTTTTTCATTTAATGAAAAATCATTTAAATTAAATATTTTGCAACAATCTTCTTCATTATTTATAAATGCTATAATTTAAATTAAATTTAACGACGTTAAATAATTGGAAATAAGAAATGAAGCATAACTTTTAAATATGTTTTTTTTATTAATATTTAGTGAACAAAATTTTTTTAATTTTCCCAGACATATGATATGCATGAAATATGCGTCACAACTATAATTATAAAAATTGTGTAGAAATAGAAATATAAAAGCTTTTTCAGTTGATCTTTATTTTTATTCACTTTCTGTCATTTAAGAATGATTGAAGATCTTAAAAATCAAGAGTCGTATTTTAATTTAAAATGAGATTTCAAAATTTTTCAGCCTTTTCAAAACATATCTTAATTATGCTCTAAATCATCAATCCTAATGAAATACGTGAAAGGAATTTTTATAAACTAATATACATATTTGATATGAAAGCATTTGGTTATTTTAAGGCTTCAGTAAAGGGGATAAATAGATACTTCAAAAGATAATACATTCATAGTATGCATAAAATATCAGGGATTCTTATACGTTGCATTTTCTTATTCCAGTAAAATAAAATACTTGAAAATTTGAAAAACATTTGCGTAAATCTTAAGGGAAAATTTCCGAATAAAACATAAATTTCAAGATAAAGTTTGCATAAGTTTCCTGAAATAAGTGCATTACAAGAGAGGAAAAAAAAAAGGCTAAAGTAAAATCTCTCGGAATAAAAAAAAAATACTGGGAGAAAACTGTTATTCATCCTCAGACATGTGGGTGGTAGAAATTCCATTTCTTTCGCGTAAGATACGTTCGTTTAGATACGGGTTTTAAGAAAGAACTATCCTGGTAAAAACTCATCTGTGAGATTTAAAATATTTTATCTCTTAAGTTTCTTTTATACGTACAGCAATAGTGTATTCATGGGTTTCATCCGATACTGCTGAAAACGGATGGGTTTTTTTTTAAAAAAAAAAAACGATGTTATTTTCTAAAAGTAAAATTTTGTTGCTAGAGGAAACTGAAATGAAACTGATAAAATGTATACCAAGAGCATTTTATTAAGAAAGATTATGTTTAGAAACTTCAACAATTCCAATCTAGCTTTCAAATAAATCGACAATTTTATATAAATTAACTTTTTTGCATCAGTGAAAATTTAAAAATTTATTAAGAATTGATTAATAAAAAACTACTCTTTTGACAATTGAAGAACAATATTTTACTCATACTGGATTAATTAACTTCTTTGAACCTTAGGCGGTCCTTTAAAGTCGTATTTGAAAAAAGAAAGAGCAATCTTTAATTATAAATAAGCTTTCTGAGGATCAAAATATTCAGTTTAAAGCAATTGGATGGTAATTTAAAATGCATGAAAATTATTTAAATGAAATCCCAAACCGAATATCAATAATTAATTTTGCTTGAGTAATTATTTATGTTTCTTTCGAAGATATATCCAGTTTATAGAAACATCGTGAAGTCCCCACTTTCTGTTATTTATGATTGCCTCAAATATTAGGAAAGATTTGATGAAAAATATCTAATCATTTACATTCTGACTTATTTTATTATTCAATGTAATATGCAATTAATTAATTTTCTTGTTCGTAAGAAGTGAATCTGTCTAAATATATGTAGGAGTTCGGATTGACCTTTTTCAACAATATTCTTCCTACTTTTGTGATTACGATTAACGAAATTATTTTATTATGCATCGCTTAGAAAAATAATTGGATTCTACAATCTTTTATGTTTCATTTTTTGATTATTGAAACTGCCAATAAGGTTACGCTGATAAGAGGATTATTTATTTATCTTTTTCTGAATAATCTGAAATATGATGGCTTTAAAAAATTTAATTTAATACTTTTTGAATCCTTTAAATGAAGAAATTACTTTCGCACTTGGATCAAAAAATTGATGAAAATTACCAGATTGTAAAATCCTGCTCTTGATTGTAATAATAATAAAAGATAAATAATCAAATATATTTCTTAATATGAAATAAATATGATGTGGACGATTACACTAAAAGTGATCAGAAAAGAAAGCTCAATTTATTGATTATGTAAATTTATTCACCATTTTAATAGAACTCCAAAATTACTAAATATTACAGCTTTAATTTGTTTAATTTTTTCTTATTAAAATGTTTTATGCATGATTCTATAATGCTTAAAATTTATTTCTTTATAATGAAACACTAATAAAATAACATAATTCATATAATACAAATTTTTATTTTTAATTCGGTTTCTGTTCCTTATAAAATATGCTTAATGTGACATGAGAAGTCAAAACAAGAAATTCATTTGTTAATTTTAATGTAATTACAAGGTTTTCGTAATCTTTTCTTTAGGAATCTTTTGATGCTTAAGAGCAACATGTACGCAACACGTAATTTTCATTCTTCGGACGGAAGTTGAACATTTGTTTTCCTTCACATAATCTGTGAATGCGTAACTTTTCTTTATTCGTGCGGAAAACACTGGACGTCATGAGCAGAACTGGTATCATTTTTATTGATAGCTACTATATCCCAATCAGTGGGATGTAGCGCCTCATCAATATCTCAAAAACATACCCTAAAATGGATATCTTTATTACAGAAAGAATATCCAAGTCACACAAATTTTTACCCACCAATGTCAATCGCGTGTAGTGGCTACTTGTAACTTCAATATATATGCATTTATGTTACTCTAACATAGTCAATTTTGAATACTTTCTGACAATTTTCAATAACTTTGATACTTTATTTTCCATTCCATATAAACTTTAAAAATGCTGAAAATTCTTCTATGTGACTTATTAAGTGAGAATTTTCATTTTAAATTTATTTGCCGTTAAAATGTGATGTGATTGTTTTCACTAGTAACTAACACATTGCCCATTTATGTTTTTGAGCAATCCTTGAACAGTCAGTGTAACCCCATTTAATTTGTCCTTAATTCATTATATCAGAATGTTTTTAATACAAATAGAAATTACTTAAGTATGAAGGACAAAATGGGACATTTGCTTTAAAAGAATAAAATAATAATTGAAGAACCAATAACTAAATTTTTTCAAAAGATTACAAATAAGATAATTCAGTATAAAAAACTGTTCTATATTCAAAAAAGGTGCAAAACAGAATATTCATATCTGATATATATTTAAAAGAATTGTGTTTATTTTCTCGCATTAAAAAACTAGAAAATTGAAAAGAAAAACAATACATATTGTTAATTAAACTTGCATTGAGTTTCACTTTCATAGCTAAAACTGACCTTTGCTTAGATTTTTTTATGTAAGGCTTTCATGTAACGTATTATAAAAAAATATGTAAAAATTTCAATTAAATAAATATGCTGGTTAGCTTTTTATGCTATCATAATAATTTTGCGTTATTTTTCTGTATTAATATTTTCGACCCTTCTGAAAGAATATAATAAATTTGATTACTTTATTATTCTCTTATATTCTATTTAATTTACATCTATAAGAATTGTTATAAACGTTTTTTCACAATTCAGTTTTACTTTCAATCCTTTTAGCTTCCTCCAAAATGTATTTAATTTTTTTCAAAAGCACATATATCAGATGAATAAAGCTTTCTATTCTTTATTACATTTTTATCTTTATACTAAGCCGCTTTATCTCACATCATCCATATTTGGAAAAACTGCAATAAATGTATGCTGCATTTTCGTTTCCCTGCCGATTCTTCTCTCTCTCTCTTTCTCTCCACAACCTGTTACTTCACTTCTCCTAAATGCACTTTACTAAAATAAAAATAAGATACTCAATTTTTCCTCACTCTTTTTATCTGTTCTACTGCTCGTAAGATAAATAGCGGAAGGGAAAATCTTTGTATCATCTCTAAGAAGAGTGCATTTTCGAATCCAAGCGTAAAATTGTGGATTTAAAATGTTTCTTGAAACATGATGTAGTTAAGACTTTAGAAAAGTGAGTCGAAAAAGCCACCTGGGTAACAATATTCTTTGGAGAATCTAAGGAATACAGAAAGCCGATCAGAGACAATCCGATTTGGCGAAACAACTTAATGTGCAGCTTAGCGTTGTGCTTCGTTTCTTAGAAATCATTATTGAAAGAGAAGGCTTTAAACTTTCAATTCAAGACATTCTTTGCGTATCAAGACTTCTCTACAAAAAAGAACGAAAAAGTATACCAATTAGTTGAATGCATGAGTTTGATCCTGATCCCACTGTTCTTAATTTTAAAGAATAAATCTAAAGTTTCTTTAATTTTAGTTTGTCATTGTGTTTTTAATAATACCTTTTGTTTTTATTTCATTTTAAATTGCTTTTATCTTATTGTTTAATACTCCAAAAATATAGATTTATTTAGTGAAATCTCCAGGAAAAAGAATATTTAAGAATTACTTAATTTTATTATTCAGAGATATATATACATCATTAAAAGTTATTTAAAACTTAAAAAATCAGCATCGCGCGATCACTTTAAATGTATTTTCTTAAATTTTCTTAAAAAATTACTTTAAACAAGTTATCTTAATTGGCTGAAAAGAAAGAGATGGCAAGATAAGTTCAAAAGATTAAATGGCAGATAAGCCTCTTATCTCCCCATGTTAATTATAGAATAACAGTAACTTAATTGCCTATTTTTTCAAAATGAAACATTTGTGCGTACTAAATTAAAACTAAAAATTATATAAAGGGCAAAATCAGGACATGAAATTCACTAGGATAGCTAGAAATGATCAAAGCTCATCGTAGGATTAACTCTCTAATGAACACAAATTAGCTATTAGTTGGAATTATCAATTCAATTTATAGAAGTATATGAACAGTAAGTTAATAAAAAAAAATTATCTTATACATACTCTTATGAGCTATCCTAGATTTAGTTTTATAAAGTATCCATTTAATGACCTGAGAAAATAAATCCATTAAGAAGATTACTGACAGTAGAAACAACAACAAAAAAATTTCACGGAAATTTTTATATATTCTAATCTTCATCACTATTCCTTATGTACACATTGTTTCTAGTAAACGAAATGTAAACATATTTAATATTTCTTTGGTAGTAGCGTGCAAAATGATATATGCAAAAATTTCTTTTGCAACCAAGTATTTAGATTCAATGTGATTTTTAACTGGCATTTTTTTTTCTACAATGCTATCTTACTAACCAATTATTATCAGCCTTCACATTTAGACGTTTGTTTTAATTAAGTTCTTGTTTTATAAGGAATTTTTATCGTAAAATAGGCGTACAAAATTGCAATAATGCTACAAAGATAGCATATTTTATTTCAGAAAGATACAGAACTTTTAAATCGCATAATTTTATGACCAATATTTATGAAATTACTATTTTAACTACACATTCTATAATTAAATTCAGAAGAAAATGGGCACATCTACTATTATTCCATCTTGAATTTTTTTAATTGTTATCTGCCATTACACACACAACACATTAATGAAGACTGAATTGAATGATATTCTTAACTGGTCTATTTGAAAATTCCTGTAATTAACTATAAATGTTAATGCTATATTTGAATTAGATGCATTTCTTAATTGTAATGTTTACCCCTTGTTGTCATTTTAAAATGTTAATCTCGACTTAAGAAACGGGCTTAGTTTCGAGAAATGACGATTGTAGGGTTTATCAAGATGTATATTAACATACTGCACTTAATATTCACTAAAATTAAATGTTACAAATTTTAATAAATACTGAAAGATTTATTCCCTTCTTCATGGGTTTACGTTCTTTTCTGGAACGTTTTCATTAGATTTGAAGAAATTCTTTATTATTTTCGGACGGATGTTATTAATCTGCTCTTATTAATCTGATGTTATTAATCCGATCCTCCGTTGTTAAAAATACATTCAATGGAAAATTTTGCAGTTAAATTTTAGATGTGTTCTTAAATCTTATATGTTTTACATCTTTAATTGAAATCAATGTGAATAAATTGCGCATTTTTAAGTGAAAATTTGTTTTTTATTAAATATTTCTGAAATTGATTGAAAATATTGTATGAATTCTGAATGGTAATTTTATCACATTTATGAAAATTTTTATTTCTCATTCAATTTGTGGAAAGAACGTTAAAAACTTATTTTAGAATAGTAGTGTCTATGTGAAGCATATAAAATAAATTTTTAAAAACAAATATAATGCCAAAACTCACAATAATTTTTACAGCTTTCGTTTTTAAGAAATATTTATCTTTTGTCCATATAGAAACATAAACATTTATATATATCACTAGAATTTTCTTGTTACTTACTAAGCAGACGGGCTTTGTTGGTTACTTTTACAATGTCTAAATTATAAATCATATATTTCATTCCGACATCAAATTCAAAACTACATTTTTCTTTTCAAATAATCTTCCATCAATTCAGTAAAAACATATTCAAAAAGTTTTACATCAATTATTTTACTGCTTTTGGTTACAGGATACTCTAAACGATAAATTTATGTCACAGACTACACTTGGATGATTTGATTCACGATACGTATGTACTAGTAAACAATATATCTTCGAAAAAGTACTTAAGCCCTGTATTCAATGATTAATTATATGCATGGCTTGGCAAACCTCTCTTAAATCATTTTAAAATATTATTTATATGTATTTCTTAAAAAAAAATGATAGAATTATTGAAGTAAATGCATTCCATAACTTGTATCTGCTTATGTTAAACGCTGACTTGTTTGCTAAGATTCATTAACATTTTCCTTTGAGGGTCAATGTTCTTGAACAATTTAACATTCCAGAAAGGTCTTCTAGAAGGTCGAATTTGCGAGTTTGACCTTCTGCGATGCTGATACAGCGTTTTTATGGCATTTATGATGCTTCTCATAAAATTTCCCATTATATGTACTATTCTGACAGTAATGAATAGATGCTTAGAATCCGCAAGTGATTTAATTTAAGGTACAAGAGATATTATTATTGGACGTATAAAGCTTGTGGTTTGTTGAACATCGTATTTACAGTTGTTGTAGTAGTACAAATACCATGCTCATGCTGTTAAAATAAAAAGCATTGTTGACTTGACATATTAAATGATAAAATACTTCCGCCCCTGAGAAATAATCCTAGGAGTTCTTGAATTATAAAATCTTGTTGAAAAATATTAGCTTCTTAAAATTTTGCTTCTTTAATATATAAGAAATATTTTTCTTTACACTTATGAATATGATAACATGCAAATTATATGGGAAAATATATAAATTTATTATAAAAGTTAAACTAATAATTGGAAAATCTTAACCATAATGAATAAAGATTAATAATAATTCCATATAAAAAAATAACCAAAAAGTAAGATCAAATCTTTTATGGATACTACAGTATTTCAAACAGCAAATTCAGACTTAGGACTGAATAGCGAGTTAAAACTAGTTTTATATGATTTCACCTTCTCCCACTGCTCTTTAGGTAAATACCTAGATTTCTCCATAAATTAAAAGAAAACAATATGAATACATAAACTAATGAAAAGCGACACATAATGAGAATGTGTATCTTTAAGCCTAGAAGCCAGAATATTGGATGAAAAACAATGTAAACAGATTCACATAAAAATCAAAAATTTAACTATATACAGCAAACTAAATTAAAAGAAAGTAGTGAAAAAGTAGAAAGTAATTATATAAGTCAAATTTTGCAGCAAATTTAATATCTCAGTGATCGATTATGTAACTGTATAAAAGGATTAAAAATGATGATATTTATCATGCAAATGTAACGAAATTTTTCTAAAGGTAGAGTAGTAGCACCATCTGTACGCATGGCAAGAAAAGAAAATAACGTTAATCATTATTGTGCAGTAGACAAACTAAAAATTATAGAAATTAAATTTACATTTTGTTCTCATAATTTTCTACACCATGATAGAGCCTTAAAAATTGAATAGGGTAATCATGTTCTAAGCAATAATTAAAGATTTTCTAAAAGTTTTAAATTTTGTCAAACGTGTATATAATTAAGTTATTATTGCGATGTAAATAATTTAGAAATAATTTAGTATAATATATCTATAAACAGATAAATATGTATTATATTTCCAAAATGGGATTTTAATATCGTGAAAAATAAAAACATTTTTTAATATATAATGCTGTTTTTAAGTTATTTTTTACCTGTTATTTTATATCAAAAAGAATTTAGTTTCATTAAACATATAATTTCTAGGAATCACGTTGAGATATTTCGAACAAACTGCAAAGCAAAATTTAAATTAACTATTTTTTTCCAATAATTATTAAATCATCTGTACAATGATATAATTAAAGAACTCTCAACTATTTTTCGATTCCAAAAATTGTGTGATTATAATATTCTATACATAGAAGAACAAATAAAATTAAAAAATTAATGTAAGAAAAATTTCATTGAGGAGATACATTTAGTCCTTTTTTTTATTTAATTGTTTAACCTGTAAAGGAAACACATGAACCGGTTCTTATATTCTTTCCAATTTTTATAATCAGGAAACAAAAACTTTAGAAGATCCACATTTATAAAATGAATTTAATCAAAAATATTTTTTAAAAATAATTATATAAATAAAAGAATTTAAGGAATCTGAAATAATTTAATTAATTAGATATTATTTTAAGCGGGACATGCAAAAACTGTCATGTAAGTGAAAATTTTTTCAATTTTTAAAGATCCTATCATTTTAATTAAAATGTGAGAATTACACTAAATTAATAAATTAATCTCAAAACCTTAAAATGGATGAAGGAAAACTTAAACTCATTCAATAAATATTTATGTAAATGTGTAATCGAATATTTTCTTCGCATATTAACTCTTTGAACAAAACTGACTTTGTACAAATCCGATCCCCTAAGGGTACATATATCACAGTCAAAGTTGACAGCCCCTAGATAATTGGGCTTCTAACGATTTTTTTTTCTTTTAATTTTACATTTTTACTTTGCTACATTTTTACTATTTTATGACTGTGCAGGCTTCGGATTAGCACTGTCGAGTGTAAAACTTCTTTTCCCAAAACCCTTCTTTTTATTTTTATTCATTTTACTTTGCACCCACCTTCCCTTTCCCCAAATTATCCGCAAAATACGATTTTGGAAAGAAAAGATAAGATTACTGAAGCTCAGAAATTGAATAAAAGCGATTCATCGTCGAGTTTCTTAATTTTCTTTTCTCAAATGTTAGACTAATATTGTCCCTTATCAGTATAATTTATGCTCTCATAATAATACTTTTTGTTCTTTGGATTTCTTTTTTTGACATTCAAATAAAGGTTATTCTTAAAATTCATTATATAAATATATTTATTTACAAAGAGAAAAGGGTATCAAACTATTAAGTATTTATAAGTTCAAGATTTCAAACAAATGCTTTAAAACTTCAAAGCATATAAACTTAAATATAAATTCAGGTAAATTTTAAACCTTTAAAAGAATATTTAAATTTTATTGAAAATAAAACATTTACAGATTTCACAATTTCACTAATAATGGAATACCTGACTCTTATATGTATCTTCATTTAAAAACATAATTTAAACCTTATGCTCGAAGCAAACTGTTCAAATTTTTTAATTGTTTTGCTCCAAATATTTAACAAATGCATGTTTTATTAAGCTTTGGAACAAATGTTATTCGTATCTTTGATATATATATATATCTTAAATTTAAATTAAAAATTTAAACTTTTGTCAAATTTCACATCGTAAATCATTTTTATATTTCTAACCTGACATTTTAAAAACCAATCCAAGGCATTACCCACATTTATCCAAATTTTGAGAACACATTAAAAAAAAGGAAGTCTCCCATCCGAGAACAACGAAATAGAGAGCCTACGTTTTCAAACTGCCAAAATCCAGAAGCTAATTTAATAACTTTAACGCTAAAGATGAAATTGCAGCTAATGGAAACAAATATTGCTCAAAATCAATTTATCATTTTACCAGCTTTGCATCCGTGTAATTTTTTGATAATGCATATTATAGGGAAACTTTTGAGACTCTGTTTTAAATCAACGTCAAAATTCAAACAGATTCTAATAATAAAATTTTAGCGCAAGTACTTGTAAAAAGCGAAAATTTCATTTTCTATTTCTAAAAACTTTACAAAAATAATTATTATAAGAAAACTTTTTACTGGTTTCTAAAATTTTATTATTCTATCATATATGCCGAGTAGCAAATATTTAATACAAACCTCATTTGCATTTAATATTGAGCGGGCAAATTCTTAAATTATTATGCGAATTGTTTTTCTGGCAAATTTACTGCCAGTTTTCCTTGCATCCATATCTTTTAGGTGAAAATTAATATTAAATAATCTGTAATAACTTATACTCGATAAGAATAGAATATAATTAAAGTTTAATTATACTTGAAAGGGGTGTGTTAAGCAAAAAGTAGTTTTCATCATAAATAATTCATATCATAATAATTATCATATTATTGGTTTAAGAAAAATCTTTATTTTCCAACAGAATACTTCCGAAATAAAAAAATAAATAAATAAATAAAAAAAATTGCGAGACAAATTATTTGCTCCAAACAAATCATTTTCAATAAAAATGATTATAAGGAAGGAGCATAATTAATTCGGGAGCGTATAAATATTGAAATTAAAGAGCAGGAATGTTTTATGTTCCTTATATCTTGTAAATATTTTACTCTAAAATATTTCCCATCACAACAGAATCATCCATAAATATATTTGCAGTATTCTAAATATTTCCGAATATGTTTGTAAATGAATTTTGAACTCAAAATAAGGGACCATACTTAATTGAAATTGCGACAGTGAAGTTAGAAAATGTTATCCCCTTTTCTCCTGAATCAATAATCATCTCAAATGTGTTCAAATACGGTATCAAATCTTTAAATAAATATTATTAGATAGCTATTTCTTACCAATTTTAAGCAGGCTTTGAGTTTAGATGAGATAAATATGAATTTTTACAGTATTTAAATATTTGGTGTTAACACAATTTTTACTCAATGATCATCTAAGTTTCTGAACACCTTAAAGCTCCCCTATGATGTTTTTAAGATACAAGGAAAAAAATATTTTGGCTAGCGCAAATCGCTTAAATATTTTCAATTGGAAGAATAATTTTCATAATAAATTGTCTTTTGATAATTTCTCAAAATTATTAGATCCAAAATCATAAGCTTATTGTGTAGCTTAATTATGATAACAATGAACTAAAATTCCAAATCTAATTCTTTTCTTTATATTTAGGGAGGGGAGTGTGTTTAAACAATATTTGTGGTGATATTTTGTAATTTACTGTCACGACTGTTTTAATTCTACTACAACGGATATTTTGATACGTTTTGAAGCTAATCTGAGATCATCAGTGGAATGATTAGAATACAATTTCACTTTACAGTTCTGATTTTAGTATTGTTCCTTTATGACTCATCAAATATCCTTACCTATAGTCTTTCAAAGGCCATTAGATTCATGTAGATTACCATTGAGATTCAAACTGTCGTTTTTTGGAAATCGAAACCATCGTTATTGATAGAGAAACGTAATTCTTTAGAAGAAGAACATTTCATTATGAAGTATCGCTCATCAAGTAGAAATCTATTTTGCGTACTTGTAAAATGTATCTCCATTATTGTGATTCATCAAACCAATTATGAAAAGCATTACTGAATAGACAAATATAAAAATCAGTTCTTGATCTGTCATTGATATAATATGCATCTCTTACCCTCATATGGTGCACGCTCAATCTGTCGAGATCCACATGTACCCTATAGTGAGGTGTGGAAATTTAGAGGGATGTGCTAGTTTAGGTGTTGTTCTCTTCATTCAAAATTACGAAATCCGACACCAATAGCCCTCGTATTGCTTCTGAGAGCAATGTTAATAAAGAATCAATCAGTCTTACACTAATATCCTTTAAAATATCATTTTTTAAGCAAATGTCTTTCTCGTTTGTTTAAGAATTCGATTCTATTTGCAGTTTATGATCTTCAAGAAAGAAGAATTCAATCGGTAGCTCAGTGATTAAAGTAAATACATGAGAAAATTGCAAAAACAATTCGTAGCATCACTTATTTTGCTATTAAATTTTATAATCGTATGTTCCAAAGCAATGTTTATAATACGTGATATAGCTATTCTTGTAATATATGTTTAAATCTCATGCGAAAATATAGTTAAGGACTTAACAGATTGTTAAAGAATTTTTCTTAGTATAGATGAAAATTTCGTTTTTGTAATTAATTTTAAAACTTATTCCCATTTTCCTTTAGCGGAATCTACACAAGCATAAGATACAAAAAGACAAAATGCAGAATACATTTTGGAGAAAGTCCCTACTTCTGGTAATAAATAATGTGGACAGATTTGAAAAATGACGCAGGTCGATTTTTTTCCTCATTTCGTCAATATTTTTACGTTTTTACTCACGTATTTATATTGCATTTGCGCCCGCTTGTGTTGAAATTGTAGAAGAATTTATTTTACCACAAAGTGTTTCGCTCATGGGAGAATGTATAAAGAATTACTTTTTGAACTTTTAATTCCTCTGAGACTCTCTTTCTGAGTTAAAGATTTGTTCGAAATAATTCTGTCCTCGACGCACAATTATTTCGTGTTAAGCTATTTCTTTAAGACGAGTATTTCAAGAATTTTACATTTATTTACTTTGTCTGAAATTCTTTGTATTTAATGATATTTCTTCTGAGCTTCCTTGGTAGAAAAATAGTCCTTACATTTACGTTTCAGTTTAGTACTGACATAAATTTAAAAAGAGAAAATAACATATCTTTTGTGTGTACACTGTGTTGTAGTATTAGATAAAGAATTTTTTTTTTTTGTCAAACCATAAAAAAATGTCTACCTTAGAAATGAGAAAGAATTTTGTATCGAAATACATTAGAATGTATTATAAGGGGAATCCTTTATCAGATATCAAATTGCCGCTTTTTTAAGAAAAGGAACAAATAACTCACTTGCTAGTATACAAAAATTATTTCCATGATTATTTAGTATTAGCGCAAGATTTTTTAAGATCAGATTATTAAAAAATATCTGCTTTAGAAACGAGACAGAATTTATGTAGAGATCATCAACGATGAAAAATATTTGAATTTTTTTAAATTTCGGTTTCACAGAATTTTTCCTTTCATATTCCTAACGTTGAGAAAGAAATACATAATTTACCATTCAAATCATAAAAAAAAAATATCAATAACTTTTTTGTCCACACTTTCAGAATATCATTGTTTCAATACCTTTGAAAAGTGATGATCCAATTTCAGGACATCATAACTTGTAAAATAATATTCATGTTCATCGTGTGAACGTAAAAGAAAACTTACTCCTTTTTCCATCTTGATAAAGTTCAGCCTTTTGATGCTTTCACTTGTGGGCGTTATATTTTGGTTTCAGCGAATCGAATCGAAGTAAAATAGAGAAAACGAGTTAATGTAAGTAAGTCAAAAAATAAATTACCAAGTAATCACGTCTATTATATGACTGCTATTTCGGCAAAGTAATTTCAAAAATTTAATGATGCAAATGATCAGACCATTAAATCAATTACCTTCATTTTAGGAAAGAAGCAACGCATGAAAGGATGTGTAATCAATATCACAATGTATAAGAAAAAATATGGGATTCGCAATTTATCAATCCGAAATCAATTTCCGTACCAGTTCAATATCTGAAATTGAATTTTCGGTTACGAAACATCTGCGCCATTTTGAAAGTTTTGAAAGCGGTCGCTACTTTCATCCATTCAACTTGCGAATCGATACAGCACGAGTTGTTAAGTCTTATGATTGTTGTTACCATAGATGCGAATCATTCGTGACAAATATCTGTTACTACGTATCGAGCTCTTTTATTTAATTCCATATTTGTTTTTATTTCTGTAATATTTTACAATAAATTGCTGTCAATTGAACAATTGAAGAGGTATGTGTCTTACAATTACAGGGAGAAAAAGAGTAAATTTTTTCAAAACTCATTTCCTTTTCCATTAAATAATACAAAAGAAAACTACTTTGGTCTTCATCATTAGTAATCATTTTAACTTTCTTGATGCCTCATTGTGTCCAAAATATTGAAGGATTTGGAGCTTTTCTATCCTCATTGTTAAAATATTTATCTTTGTAACTTGATAGGCTGTAAGTGACTATAACAACTAAATCACTTACTTTACCAATGTAAGAGTATATTTCGATTTCAAAAGTCCAATTTTCACGAACAAAGGTATAATGAAATTTTGAAAAAGAGAAAAAATAAAGACAAAAGTTATTTTCCTGGTTGCAATCATCTTGGTTTTTTTTTTTTTTTTTTTTTAGAAACAAAATATGAAATTTGAAGGCCAATATCTCAAAAACAAAAGTTAGAAAAAACAAAAATTTTTATTCCTTCTTTTAATTCACCAACACATAAAAAGGTAAACATGCAACAAAAATATTTTATACATACATATTTTTTTATTTTTCTGATAAATAATTTGAAAATATTTATTTTGATTCATGCTGTTCTAATAAAAATATAAAAGTCATTATTTGTAAGCCTTCACCTATTTATAAAAATCTTAAATTATTTTCATTGAATACTTTTTTAATGTCGTATATCGTAGTTTAAATAAATTACCGATGTGATCTCTAAAATTTTCATTATTACTCGAGAGAAGTATTAAAAGTTTACGCAAAATTATTTGTTGTTTATATTTATTAGAAATATGCATCTTCCAAATAATTCTATAATATTCAAGCAATTTTTTTTCTCTTAATCTTGGAATAAATATTTAATATTTGTTATTTGTAAATTATTTAAAATAGTCATTACCTTCTTTAATTTGGCATATATTTCAAAAATCATAATATTAGCAGAATGAAATATATCGAATAACCCCATTCACATCTTTTTTGTGCTTTTATAATTAAAAAAAAAAGCAAATCAAGACTTTTGCGTTAAAATTCTGAACTTGATTGGCATGTGAACTCCATTTTTGGAATATAAATGAAAATTAGAGGCTCAGAAATGGGACCGCATTTGGTATGAAGAGCTTCTAGCTACTTCCTTATCTTTCTAATCCAGCCTGTTAGAAATTATTTTTCCGGAGGTATTTTGATAGGAAATACGTCAGTTTAATCTATTTTCATTTTAGTATGCGTGACAATACACGGAATTTAAATTGTTATTTTTCCTAGAACTTGGAACTATTTTCACTCGATACTTTCAGCTTATTACCAATTCGAAAAATTTACCATCCATGAAATTCAAAACCATTTAAAATTCGTATTAATTACTTAAGCTAACTCTTCTTGAAGAATTCGTGTTAACTTGACCATAAAAAAATTATCAGAAAAGGAAATTCCCATCTTGGTATAATATCAAGATATGGAATAAGCAACTTTTTTTTTAGTTTTGTTATTGAAAGCAATGTACACAATCACAGATTAACCCTTCTGTTTTAATTAACACACTTCTGCCTAAATCCCCTTTTGTTGGCTTAATAAGAGATGGCCAATTTATTTGTAAGTAGCAGTTTGTAGTTGCGGAAGTTATAAAGCGAGCGCATTAAAAAATAACACAAATGCTTAGAAAAAAGTCCTTAAAAAAACTAACGCGTCACAATTTTTTTTTCTTTTTTGGTATGGCTAAAGATACACACACAAACACACACACACACATATATATATATATATATATATATATATATACACCACACTACCTTACTGCTCTTTCTTTCCCATCAGATAAATTAATTTCACGGCACTTTACTCGACAAAAGTTAGAAATAGATTTTTTACACTATCCTATGGCAAAAAACTTCCATTAGTGAAATAATTTTCTCCTTCGACTAATTAATAGAGAGAAAGTGACTTGTGAGGGCCATTAAGGCCTAACAATTATATATATCGCTGATTTTATTCTCCTTTGGGAATACCTTTCTTGTTTCTCACTTACTGTTTATTGCCTTTTTTTCTACGAATTCTTTCCCAGAGCGGCAAATAAGTTGATGAATTTTTGCAACTGAATTGAACCCTTGTGAATACCTTTCTCGTTTTTCACTTACTGTTTATTGCATTTTTTTCTCTCTAGATTTATTCCTTGACTACTGTGTGAACTAGCAAATAACTTGATGAATCTTTGCAACCGAATTGAATGTGTCTATCCGTTAAACTGTACTCCAGAAAGTGTTAAAAGAACATTTCAGTAATGCGTTCATGGGGATAATAGTTTTTCTGACAATCGTATGCATTGTAAGATAATTTAAAACATCTTATGAAATTCTGCTGGTGTTTTAGTTTATTTCAGGATTTCAGCAATTTCTTAAAAATTTTAAAATAATTTTTTCACTCATAAGGAATTTATTAACTCAGCATAAATCATTTATTGAAACAATATTTGTAAATAAACATATACATTCGTAAATTCATAAGACTCAATATACCGTAAGAAAAACAAATAAAAAGATTATAATTATTTGTTATTATAATTATTATCAGGTTATAATATTCTCGAACTAATTTACTTTTAAGAAATTTGCAAATGAAAATTTTAAAAATTTATGATCAGTTTTATTTATCAATTTCAAACAATTTACTCTAAGATTTCAACCTTCCATGATTCGAGATTATCTATGAAAATGAAGCAATGTATTTAATTAAATCAGTTCATTCTTTATTTCGTTACAAATAGGAAATATCCCCCGCAGCAAGCAACCATAGCTCTGGAAAAATTAATTTACATTTCATTTTAACCTTTGAAAATTGAGATGGAATCCAAGAATTATTGAAATCTGGAAGGAATATTAATTTGCAGTATAATGGAACTTAATCAACTGAAGAGCAAATCATCATGTAAAATTGAATGAAAGATAGTGCTCAATTATCATATAAATTAAAGCTCCCGTCGTATCGCTATAGCAATTTTCAAATGTTAATTCCCCCGATAGATTGTTAAAAGATCCGTTAATTGTTTTAGAGGAAACAATGCTAAACTTAGACTCCATCTAACCAACACATTTAGTTATAATCTAAATTTAGAGCAATAAATCCATGTGAAATTCGCATATAAAAATTTTATCTAAAGAGCTGCGCACATTTTAAATATTTATTGTATTCCAACAACTGAAAATATATATCTCTTAAATCTTATAGAACTTAAAGATTAAAGATATGTCTGCTGTGACTCTTACAACATTATAGCATTAAGTACTATTTTTTAAGGATATCACACATTATCTGTAGTGGCTGCTTTATCCTAGTGGTCATGGTCAAGGACTCGCGGCCGGTGTTTTCGTTGTGTCGTGGGTTAGAGCCTTGATGCCACTAGAGAGCCCCCGTGTAGCTGAGATGATGCACGTTACATCTGTCGAGGTCTCAAATTCTTCCAATGGGGTGAGGTGGAAGTTTGGAGAGGGAGGTTCCCTCTCAGGTGTCATATTCATCATTTGACCCAGATTCAAAATTACGAAGCCCCGGTGTTGCTTCTCATTGCGAAGTTAATAAACAGTCAATCAAAAAAATAACCCTTTTAGAATTTAAAGATTAAAAATATGCCTGTTGTATCTCTAAATATGACTCTTACAGCTTTTAAGGATTAAAAGTATTATCTTTGAAATATGTTACACATTATCTGTGTAAGAGATACTAGGGATTTTTAAAGGTTATTATGAATAATTTTAAAAGATGTTGTGTATTATCTTTAAATAATATTATGATTCAACTTTTAAGTTTTAAATTTTATCTTTTAAGGATGTTGGAATTATTATGTATTATTATTTATATATTTTTTAGAATTATTATTTATTGTCTTATAAAGAAATATGTCAGCCTTTATGAATTATTCTAATTATTAAGAATTACAATTTAAGGATTAAGGATTATCACTTAAGGATAAAGGATTAAAACTTAGAAATCTAGAATTAGCACTTTAGAATTATCAGTAGAAATGAATTCAGGTGGAATGCATAAAACTATAATTTTATTTTTAATAGACTGCTCCCTTCGATTTGCTTGTGTCGCCCTCGTCACTTGACCGAGGTTCAAAATTACGAGATCCGTCGCCCATAGCCCTAATTTTGCTTCTAGTGCGACGTTAATAAGAACTTAACTAATTTCGATTTGTTTGTTGCTAGTTAAATCGTTGCTGTACAGTTTTCAATGTTAAAATTCAATAGCAATCGCTTTTTTTCCCAAAAGTAATGATGCCTCGATTCGGAGAAATTCGTTAATTTATTTCTAAGCTATTTATATATTGTATTTATTTTTATTCATTTAAACCAATTCATTCTAAAAAGCCATTCAAACTCTTCAAGAAAACCCTTCGTTAATCTAAAAAGTTTTTTCTTGCGTTTTCTAACGGTAATGAGTATAATTAAGACTTTATTTTATAATATAAACTCTTCTACGTTAGTTTTATTAGAAATATTTTTACTTTTTAATATCAAAATTTCTGTTACATCGCATTTAAAAATATTACTTCTTCTATGTTTGCAAGATATTTGTATTAGATTAGGTGCTTCATTTTAGAATTTCTTTGCCAGTGATAACTTGAGTGGTTACAATAAGTATTAAAATTTAACCCCCAAAAGAGAGAGAGAATATAAAATAGACCCAATTTTAAAGCACTTAATCATTAATATTTAATTAAATGGAGAATGACGTGATTCCGCTTCATTGGCAAGGTAATATGTATCCTCAAAAGACACAGATTTCTTTGTCACAACCATAATTTAAACTAAGTTTATGGCTTATAAAGGAAAGTTAAAACTTCCTATGAAACATTTATCTTTATAACTCTTTAATGAATATCAAAATGTCGATAAGTTCAAGGATAAAAAAGTGTAATTTCAGGTTATTTAAAGAAGAGAATATATTATCATTACTTTTTGAAATAATTTTAATTACTGCTATTATGCGACAGAGTTCTTTCAAGACATGAACATAAACCTAATATCTTTTTCTCCCTATATGCTTTAATTATATGCGTAGCCTAAATGCAAAAGCGAATGAAGATTTTCATGGAAGTAAGATTTAGTGGATTGTGTTATTAAACACACGTCGTGGAAATGGAGATTAGATTATACATAAGATAGCTTTATTCTGACATTCAATAAATTACATCAGGAATAAGCTTTCTAACCACTCACTACGGGTAAGAATTTCATATATATGCCCCATGTATCTTTCTAAATTCTTTGTCAAGATATTAAATCAATAATTTTAATCATGCCAAGACATCGATTACTGTATTATGGCAATTCATTAATGATTTTGCATATTTTGTGTGATTGAATATGATAACACTCACATAATATTTCTATATTTAGAAGACAGTTCCTCATTTGAATTTTAATTACAATTGTATAATTTTAGTGAAAACCCAAAAGGTTAGTCAAAAGTATTTTGCAGTATTCATATCTCAAGTTAATATGTTGTCTCTAAGCAAATCTTTCTGTTTAAACAATCGTAAAAGGTTGAGTTAGATCTTTGGCTACTTTTAGGTAAATGAATTAATAATGTATAGTTTAAAAAAAACTCGTCCTTTTTTTAAAAGAAAAACACTCATTCTTATCTTAGAAAACAATTCTATTTCCTACTTTTAAAAAAGAAAATCTGTTAACACAAATTTAAGTATTTAATTCCTTTTCTGGAGTGAGGAATGAAAAGTGAGATCTTGAAGTAAACTGTTCTTTGAATAAAGTAAATTAAACTACACTATAAACTAAAATATTATTATATTTTGAACAGGAATAATAAATTTTTTTAATA
The DNA here is from genome assembly GCA_019974015.1 of Nephila pilipes. Taxonomy (NCBI): domain Eukaryota; kingdom Metazoa; phylum Arthropoda; class Arachnida; order Araneae; family Nephilidae; genus Nephila; species Nephila pilipes. The sequence goes on along the minus strand of BMAW01000574.1, from coordinate 244,224 downwards.
GATAATTGGTTCTTGAAATGAGCAGAGCTCACACGAAAGACCTCGATTCTGTAATATTTGTAAAAATGAATAAAATTTCATTCTTTTATTTTTTGTAAAAAAAGAAATCTTTCATTTCCCAAGATATAGGAATCGTCCAACACAATACATTTTTAGGTATCTTCAACGCATTTCGCACTCTAGCCCCTTCACTCACGGTAATAATTTATACCTAGGTCGTGCTTTCACCTTTGACCTTTTAAAGATTATCTCGGTTCACTGCCCTGTACACATTCAATGAAATTACTCCAAATTCATATAGTCATAGTATAAGATGTGAACCAATTGATGTGAATATTAATTACAAATACAATGAATGTTTCATGAATGAAATCTTGCACCATTTTTTTACTAAATCACTGCTTGTTTCATCCTGACAGAGGTAACCCAAAACAGTCTAGAAACTAACATAAATGTTAAATAAGCAATTGCATTTCAATAAATATTGACAATATATTTTCATGAATTTGAGAAAAGAATAAAAATGAAAAAAAAATATATACTTTCATGCAATTTAAAGATATAAACGTTCAAAATTATTCATTGTGTTCGAAATTATTCTGTGTTATCAATTTTTTTTAATAATTTGTTTTGCAATAGTTTAAAGTTTCATTTTCAAATCTTTTTTTTTAACTTTTTGTATAAAATATCAACTAATGGAACATTTTTAATTAATTAATTGTATTTATAAATTGACTGAAACTTATATATTTTTAAGTATTTTTAAAAACATTTTTCTCATTGTAATCAAATAGATAACATTTATCTTAAAAAAAATAATTTTTTTATAGCAATAAATGTATCTTATTTCTTTTTGCGTATGTATGTAATATTTTCCCATTACTTTGAATAATGGTTTCAACTTTAAATAACTACTATACTAGGATGGATCATTAAATACCCTTGTTAAGAATAGGGCAACTCATTGAAATGTTGTTCAATTATCGTGTTACCTTTTTCTAAGAAGTTTGTGAGTATGACACTCTTTGAATCCTCGAAAATTACCACCTTAACTTTTCCGGCTGGTGAAACCATCTTGGCTATCTTTGGAGCAGATTCACCGGAAGCCCCATTGTTTTGATTATTGCTTTGTTTCCGGTACATAATGATGTCAAGTCTCGACGACTTCAACTCGACGACGACAACACCTGCGGTAGCAATCAAATTTTACTTTGAGAGCAGATGGCTGCCAAATCAAAACTAACCAATGAATCAGAGTCAAATTTATTTTGGCGTCGTTTAATAGATGCTAGTACATATTACTAACACCAACTTGCCTTAGCAAAGACATTTGTCGTCGAAAATTGGTTCTTTTTGAGCCACCCTCCTACTTAAATTGCAAACATGCTATATCTTATACTGCTATTTCTTATACTTTTCGCTCAACACTTTTTTATATTACCTAGAATTCAAATGATATTAAAGTTAGTTTAGATCATTTCATATTTTATGTAAAAGATCTCGAATACTTTAGTTGTATTCATACAAATAGTTGCCCCATCACCATAAAATGTCAACCATTTCTCTTTTTCCTAGGATGACCAATCACACTCCTGCATGAAGTCCTTTAAAAGCTCATGTTTATTATTCACATTTGTAATTCTTGTATCAATAAGACAATATTTATCAAAAATTCGTATCTAGCTACATATCAGTTACAAAAATTATGTGCTGCTTGTGTTTCTATGTTATCATTTTAAACGTCATTATATAACAAACAAGCAATATTTTTTAAAAATTCCAAGCGAGAATTCTGAAATTATTATCTTTGTGATAATTTAAAAATGTATCCACGATTCAAACAAAATGGAAAGGGATTGCTTTTTTGGAGGCTTCAAAGAATAAAAAATAAGCTCAATTGAATTGGTTTTCCATGAAAATATCATTACTTTTTTTTGTTTCGCATACGATAAAAAATATCTAAACAGAAAAAAAAAATGTTGCCATCAAGAAATTAAATATTCTATAGCCCAGAGGGAGAAAACTACTTAACACGCAAATAAGTAAAGTTTATCATTGATTGTATACGTAAGCTTAAAAAACAACAAAACAGTTATAGAATCCTAAGAATTCTGTTTTTGTGCCCACTGAATAATAACAGATGTGGCTTATACATTGTCTATACTACCATGAATTTAAAAAACAAAACACGTGCTAATCATTTTACTTATAGAGAAATTCGGAAAATTCCAATACTGTTACAACAATTGATTTCATTAATAACTTTCTGATAGCATAATAAAACGTTTTAGTGTATATTATACCTAGGAGTATAAATTTCTGAACAATATTTACTCAAAATAAAGTAGTACGTATCCATCTCAAACACTTTTAGCTTTGAAAATTAAAGGACTTTTGAAACTTATTTTATCATTTTTTTCCTTTGTTTTGACGTCAATATTGTATTTTCAACGCATTGTTTAATAATTTATTTTAAGATTATCATTGAAAAAAAAAACTGATATCTTAATACCAGATAAATTACTTATAAAGTCATTTAATTGTAAGATTTTAGTCAAAGAATCATTTTATTATTTAAAATCGGTTCCAAAGAACACTATTTATTCTGCACAATACATAATTCTGCTTAGTAAGTAATCAGAGAAACATGACTGGATTCATCCATATGCAAAATTTGGAACTTTTCTAAATAATTTAAGACCCATATTGGATTTTCTTCTATTGAATTTTCGCTTATAAAGCGATTTGTATACTGAAATAGTAATAAGTAAATTGGCTTTCTTTTGACTGCTATAAACTTCAATGGATTAAATAAAATCAGGGTAACTTTATATATGAACTTACCATTCCAAACGAAAAGCTATTCGAGTGAAAAATTGGTAAGCAAATGTACGTTTTTGTTCTGTCTCTATAAAAGTAACTTTTAAAAGTCCTTCATATTTTGAAAAAAAAATCGCTAAAGACTTGGTATTAGAAAAAGTAACAAACTATTATATTTATGAGATCTATCCCATGATTTTTAAATTACTTAAAACATTCTTAGTAAGAAACAGAAAATTGTGCCATAATATCTAATTGAAAAATATTCTTGTTATTTGAGATAACATTCAAGAAACTAATTTCGAACTATAATCTCCTATAAAAATGTGTACTTAAATTTTCCCATGAACTTTTTTATATTGATTTTTTTTTTTTTTTTTTTTTTTTTGTATTTTAATTTTAAATTTTTATAATTAAATTTTTTTTTTTAAAATTTAAAATAGTTAGGGGTTTTTAAAAAAAAAACACCAAAAAAAAAAGAATAA
>BMAW01000574.1:226663-240819 GCA_019974015.1 Nephila pilipes | reverse complement strand
TTTTTATTTTATTTTTTTTTTTTTTTTGTAATCGATTCTTAAAATAGCTTGCATGTTTCATTTTAACTTTTGATTCATTCATTTGATTTTTTACTTATTCATTCTAGTTCCTGCTTTGAACAAAATTCACGCAATGATCTCGTGTCCGTTAATAAATGGTAATCATTGATTTCCGAGTTCAAAACATGTGACTTTCTTTTTTACTTTTCGTTACCAGTCAGGAAATGCATTATCTGTACGTATTAAGTAATGAACTAGTGTATTTACAGAACGTATTGCACGGAATTTTGTTCTACTGTTGAATATAAATTGAGCTATTTTAAGAATCGTTTTCAATAATGGAACGATACATATTTATATTATCACGCAAACAATTCAAGATTACTTTGTGTACAGGGTCTCCCCCCTCTTCTTCTTTTAATGGTGTAGAACTTGTTTTTTTTTTATATATACGAAAAATATCGTAAAGTTTTAATAATTACTAAGAGATAGCCGATATGTCTGGATAAAATTTATTATGCATGTTAAATTATCCTTATGTACATAATATTGTCAATTGCAGCTACTAATGTTGATTTGCTTCTTTTCTGAAAGTCGTAGATTGAAATAACCCACAGAATTGTAAGAATTTAATTATTATCCCTGGATATCGTAAAATTTTAATTATTATTTAAAATAATCAAGAAAGAAACTTTATTTTTATATATTATTTTAAGACTTACCTACATAATCACAATCCAAAGTTATACATTTCTCCTGTGTCTCTTGACCTTCGAAAGCTGTCATTGTAGAACACACACACACATTCAAAGGCAGGACATTTTATCTTCTTCTCCCTCGTGTATAAACGTTAATTATTGTATCGCATGTAATAAAGCTAATGAAGACCAAATATTTTAGTATAATTCACTATTATGTATCCTGATAAAGAAATGTACTCGTATCAAAATCGAAATTTCGAATATATTCACTTAAAACATACCATGATGCAAATCTAAAGTCGATGCTCCATATTTTCTCATTGCAAAATTGGAAGGTTTTTGAATACGCATTAGAACTGTGACATGGAAAAAATGCTCTTATTTTATAAATATTAACATTTATTATTTGAAAGATGAGATTTTAAATTACCAGCTATAGTCAGTTTTAATTGTATTCTTCTCTCTTAACTTCTTCTTTTGACTGTATACTTCTCCCCTCTTTATTCTAATTCAAATAATTATGAATTGCATACTACTAAGAGAGAAAAATTGTTTTTTATTAAAAGATAAATATATTGTACATGGTTAAAATACTAATCAACATATGCTGTAGTCTTACATGCATTGCAAAGAAGTAGTAAAATCACATACATAATAATATTAAATCAAATGTATCGTTGATTGACTAAAACCCAAGCTATTAAAGAATTTATTCTATCAATACCCTGTTACACACTGTTATTTAAAAATTACAAGAAGAACCACATTCTTGAAAATAGAATGATAAAGAAAAGAGGGCAGTTTACAAAATGTTAAAAATAATTTGGCCTTACGCCATTCAAGCAGCCTCCAAAAAAGATAACTTAGAAAGAGAAATAAATCTTTTGATAATGTTCGTTTGCTGAAAGAATCTTCTCTACACCACAGAATATGCAGATTTTTTTTCATGAAATCTCATAGAATTATTCATGAATCAAGTCATGTTAGTTTTCCTCCGAAGAAACTTGTTGACTGAGTCGTAGTGAAATAGTTAAAATACGCTAAGCATTTCTCTTATGATATGTAAGCAGATTTTGTACAGGATGGTCCAATTGTTGCTGCCCTTAAAAAGTTAAAGGTGCTAAAATATGAATAGCTAATTTAAATTTAAAATATAACTGTATTGAATAGTTAAAGAATCTTGTTTAGAAAATCTAGAAGCAAAAGTAATTGACTGTATATAATTGATTGTATTCAAATATCGAAAGGTGTACTGGGACTGGACATTAAATATGCTGTATTCTTTTCAGTAGCTTAGTACGTTGCTGTCAGCAACATGTTGTAACATGTCTGGAAAAGTTATTAACGGAAGAACTGAGATAAATATTTGTTCTTTCCTCTCTTCTTTATAATTCATATATATAGGAAACAAAAATGTATGCATTTTTAAAAAAATACTTGATTTTAGGTAAAATAACTCTAACGTAATTCACTCTAACAGAGAACTCTTTCAGAACATAATTCACTCTATAAAACTACTTTTGACTGAAAAAAAAATTATTGCGGTTTTTTTTTTCCAGTTTAGACACTACAAGTTTTAAAAATAGCTTGCTATTAAAAGCGAGTTATAACTATATTTTAGGTATAACACATAAGTAAGAGCAATTATTGTCTGCATTTTCCATCTTTAATGTAAATAAATGCTTGCTAGGATGAAGTATCCATAAAAGTTAAGTTTTGAAAATTTAGTTTATATGCATTTCTCTCATGTTGTACCGTCGCCAATAGCCCTCATGCTGCCTATAGTGCGAAGTTAATAAAAACTAAACTAAACTCTCATGCTGTTTTTAGTCCATCATAATAAATACTTCAAATATGAATGCATAGGTAATATGATAATATTCTTATTCCTATTTCTTTTTCAGAAGAATAAATCTTCAAGGTTCTATATGTATGATTTTCTGATAGACAAACTCAAACCTTTTGGTTATCGAAAGCTTTGATCCTTTGTTATCGTACTTTTTTGCATCTAGTGACAAATTTATCTGTACTTGACAAAGCCCAAATTGGAGGAATCTATGAATAATATGTGTGTGAATTTGTTTATGGGTTTTAGTTCAACAAGTCTATTTCAAAACATTGATTGGATATCTTTTTGTTTGACGTCAAGGATCTGCCAATCATGAGGTCCAATAAAAAAGAAGAATATTTTTGCTATTAATGGCTGCTTTGCAAAGTAAAATGCTTCGACGAGAGTTAAAAATAGTCTTTTGTTTTGCGTGATCAGACATTGTAGCTGTAAAGAATTTTTCAGCCGTTAACTGCCAAATAAATAATACATGATGTTGTGAAATGATAACTGACGATTACTATTTTTATCTTTTTTTGGATTAAAGTTTCATATATTTAATATCCGATTTTTTAATAGTCATTTCCTTATACGATTTCTTAAATTTTCTACACTGCAAATCTAAATGAAACAGTTGCATCAAAGTTTTTATTTTAAAATTAAAAATACATGTATTCTTGCAGTAAAACTTTTATTAAATTCAACAGTTAGTCAATTTGGGTTTTTGTAACTGTTTCGATCAATATTCTGAATAAATATCTATTAGTATTAAGTTGCTCACAATAACAATCATTTTTTATTATATCTTAAAAGTAATTTTAAAAACACTTTTGCTTGTAAATATATTTTAGTAATTTTGAATATTTATGATTAAATATACGAGCCAAATATGTTCGTATTATATATTACAGAAAGTATTAGTTATAGAAAGAAATTCTTTCATATGATAATCATATCCTACACGTGTAAAAAGTTCGGATTCTGAGACTACGATTTTCAACATTATTTGTTTTTTCAACCTGTGTTTTGATTTTGAAATTTCTAATAACCTACCCATCACACAAGTCTCTTTTTTAACTACTGTTTTTTCAAGTGTATTTTCCTTTGACTGCAAATTTTTCATGGAACAAAATACTTTTACGAAAGCAATGACGTAAATAATGATGTGATAGTATTCTTATATGAAAAAGAGATGCGTTTAAAATTTTGCTAGTTAGAAGATTTTCTGATTAGATTCTTATCAAATCTAGGTACTTATACATAAGAAGTAGCACTTATTTAAAAGACACATTGTAAAGACTGGTCTTAACTTTTTTTTTTTTATTTTTGCTGAATTATTTGCAATTTATTGTTGTAGCAAGTTGAATTACATGGAGATTATCTTTTTCATTGGGGCTTTAAACACGCTTTTTTTAATATTTGGATTTCTAATTAAAAAATAGGGAAATAGGGATTGTAGAGATGAACTTATAATTTCTGCTCCCGATTATAAGTTTTAAAAAAACCTGTAAAAAATGATACATTTATATCTAATTTTTGCAATCATTTTAATTTTGGTAGAAAGCAATTTCTCAGAAATTATCCATTTAGACTTCATTTAAATTTTGTAATCGCATTGATAACAGATTATTAAATGCATTATATGAGCTCGATGTTTAGTATGTATTAATTTGTAAATTACTCCTTTACAGTTTTCTTATAGTTTTTATCCCATACTCGTCTATAATCTTCTCCTACAGGCTCTATATTTCTAAGTAACAATAGTTTGGGCTATTATATTATTCATAAAATGTTTATTATTGGGATTATTCATTAACGTCACACTGAGAAGCAATGCGTGAACTATTGGTGATGAACCTCGTAATTTTGAGCCTCGGTCAAGTGAGCTAGCACCTCTGTCTACAAACTTTCACACTACGCCGGTGGGAGGACTTAGGACCTCTACCAGATTTAAATGCATTAGCCTCACTACAAGACGGTACTTTATTCACGTCAAGGCTCGACGCAAACATCACCGAGTCCGCTACCATGACCACTACTCTACCACGGCCTTGTTTATAATTAGACTCATTCACTAAATAGATCATTGCAAGGAATAAATTGAAAGCATTTGTATAATTGTTTACCTTTTTAGCTCCTTTGTGCTAAAAACTTTAAGAGAATAGTGATTCCGAAATTAAGGAAATGTTTATCACCCATATAGTATTTGTAAAATAAAACAGTTTGTGACATTCTGAATTCGCTTCTATTAAGGCTTTGAGTCATCGCAATTCAAGAAAAGTTCAAGGAGGACAGAATCAGAAAATAAAATCAAACTAATTTTATTCAGTTTTTGCAGATATGAAGTAGAACCCTTCACGCGTCCTCAACAAAAATTATCAGAAAAATTTATCCACCTGAATAAGAATAAAGGTGGGTCCAAGTCAGGAACGAATGCAAATTCAATCTCAGCTATCATATAATCTCCTCACGTAAAACGTCAGGTTCCAAATTGTTCTCTTTGCACAGCATATGAACACATCCACCCTCGCTATCCAAACATTATGATATCTATCTCTTTCTCTACTGCTTATTATTCTAACCTCTTATAAACTCTTTTAAACTTGCAATCTGATCACTCTTAATATTTACACTTCAACATTGTACTGCTAATTTACAAAGTCACGGTTCATTCACAAGCAGAGGTTCTCAAATAAAATAATGATATATAGAATCCCCAAAACATCAATTGAAGTTTAATACGCGTTGAATAATTGATTGTTTATTTGTGTTGCATTAATAAGCAACTCGATGGCTACAGGAGACGGACCTCGTGATTTTGAAACTCGGTCAAGTAACGAGGACGACACCTGAGCCGGCGCCCCCTCTCCAAACTTTCACACCATGCCAATGGGAGTGCATGGAATCTTTACATATTTAACGTGCATCATCCCCGAAAGATGGGGGGGGGGTTAAGTGGCATCAAGGGGAGAAGCCACGACTCGACGAAAACGACACCAGTCGTGAGTTAGGAAATATAACCACGAGTCTGAAGTGGACACAGAAGCCCGTTTACAAGTTTACATGTTCTCGAGCTTTTTCCACGGAAGTAATCAATCCTACAGCTCTGTATGATATTAACCCAATCTAATTTAAATATACTATGCTTATAAATATACCACTCTTATATACCACTTCTCTTATCAAATACTTATAATTGTATTGCCTTCTTTAAATGATTTTTTTTTTCTTTATGAATTTTATATATTTTCCGTGACATAAATCAATATACCTTTTCTTAGTTTCGAATATAAAATTTGTTTTTTTTTTCTATCTCTCATGTTTGGTTAATTCTACATCTAAAAATATGTCTTGACAGTCGTATAATTCCATTTAATCCTATAAATCTATTATAAGGTTCTATACCAGTTTTAAAGTCACAGATTTAATGTTGTACTTTAATAATTAAATGGTACCGAACATGGTTTTCTTCATTTAAAAGGAAAATTTATGAATAGAACTTGGTTTAATTTTTTAATAGAATGCATGAAAAAGTATCAAAATCGGCATTGTCAATGTTTTTAAACATTTGCAATTAACGTCAATCAAACATTAAAAAGACATTGTATTGAAAATTTGAGATTTTCTTAACTGAAAATTTTGTAGCATATTTAAGCATATTCTGAACCAAAGGTGGCATCTTACGTATATTTATGAAGGTGAAAAATATATTTATAATTAAAACATAAACTTTAAAAAAATAAAATAAGAGTTTGTGGTACGAAAAAAACAAAAAATACCCCAAAACTGGAATAATAATTAAATATGAATTATTTAAAAAGAATAAAATATTTGTTGAATTTGTTCTAGAAAATTTAGCGTGTATGTATTTAAATGCATGTCTTTTTAATATTAACATTTTAGCATAATTATTAGAGATAAATGCGACATGTGTATTTTTATAAAGAAGGCCATCTATACACGGTTGAAATATTTAAGGTGAAAAACATTTTTATTATTAAAATATAAAATTTTAAAAAATAAAATAAAAGTTTGGGGATCGAAAAATGCACAGAACACTATCCCTATACGTTGAAATAATAATTAAATATGAATAAGCTAATATGAACAAGATATGCGTTGAATTTATTCGCGAAAGCTTACCATGTATACACTCGTATATTTTTATCTAGTTGAAATAATAAGTATCATACAGACCGTAAAAGTTCCTCTTTTTTCACTGAACTGTTATAATTTCATTTTTCTCACCCGAAATTAATGCATAACAGCATTCGGAATTAATTTTTCAAAAAAAATAACTCTGTTACTCTAATGTAATTCAGCAGTATAATATCTAAATAGCACATTTTTACGGAAGTTTGTTGAGGAGTAATAATGAATAGACTTTTATTCATCAAAAAATAAATAAATAAAAAGAAGACACAAAATGATAAAAAAAATCTCCAATTTGTGTTTGATATACAGGAATTTATTATAAATATGTTTTAATGTGTATTTAAGCCATTAAACAAAACCTTTTCTCAAAATTATTCCTAACTTTTTGAGTTATTAAAACTTTTCATCGGTTTTTTTCTTCATGTTCACTCAAATTTTTCATTATGATTTAAAATTTTAATAGATGTTTTATAAAATTCTTGATCATGTTTAAATATAAAAAAGAACGCGTTACAGTAATTTTTGAGTCGCTTTTTTAACAAAAGAGAGAAAAGAAAGAACTTTGTAGAGAAATTTTTTTTTGAATATAATATATATTACAAAACTATCAAAATCATTAAAATTCGATGTTTCGAACCGCAAAAAGCTTTCTTAAATACAAAATAAGCTATTTTGAGAAAAATGAATGTAATCTAAAAATTAGTCATTGAAATATACTATAAATCCCTTTTCATACTAAAAAAACACTCTAAGTAACTGAACAATTATTTGATTTAAATAATTTTTGTTACTAATTATAAATAATTGCTTATAAACTATTTTTTCTGTCAGAGTATTACTCATTAATTTGGCCATCTTTAATGTCCAAATCCTCTTAAGACAAAAACTTCTGTCGAAAGATACAATAAAGGCCTTAATCTACTTCCATTTAGCGGCGTAATGTTACTAAAATAGTCATTACTCCTAAAAAAAATCAGCCACCTATCTCACTGCGCCATAGAAAATACCGACTATTAACTCGCCTTCATATCTATGGGAGTCAATACTTCTCTCCAGATCACTCCAGATCCAAATATATAATAAATAATTTATTACGTAGTATTAATTGAATAATTACTTATATAGAATGCTTTCATTCAAAAATATATTTCGTACATTTGGCTTTAATCAAATGTACGAAGAAGATCCACATCTTCTTAAGACAAAAATTTTATCGATAGCTCCATAAATAGTGATTCTATTCCCTTTTAGAGACATAATGTAACCAAAATAATCATTGCTCCTTCTAATAAAATCAGCCACCTATCTTAATTCACTGCGTCTTTAAAAAAATACTGACTATTAAGTCACCTTGATACCTATCGCATTTAATACTCCTTCCTGTTATCTACATAGTTTTACGGAAATAAAAACTGCTGAATTTCATCACAAATAAAAAGAAAGTTTAAATTCAATGGATAATTGATTACGTAGCATTAACTGGATAATTAATTGCATAGCTTTAATTGGATAATCAATTACATAGCATTAATTGTATAATTGGTTATGTGATATTTTTTTAATCAAAAATATTTCTCATAAATTTGGCTTTTTTAGTTACTCACATCCTCTTAATTCAAAATGTTTTTTATCGACAGTTATATAAAGATTTAATCTGTTTCCATTTAGCGACGTGATGAGACTAAAATAGTCCTTACCTCTAAAAAAAAAATCAACCACCTATCCTAATTCACTCCACCATAGAAGAAAATACCTACTATTAAGTCACCTTGATGACTTTCGGATTTAATACTCCTCCCAAGCTCTCTGTATAATTTTCTTGGAATAAAAACTGTAGAATTTTATTACAAATTTTGAGAGAGCTAAAATGTTATCTTATATTGAGCTCATTAAAATATTATTTTGTGTTGAATCTAGCATAAAAGCTCAAAAGAACTTCATTAACCATGTATTATTATACAACTTAACTAAATTCTGTAAAAAAAATGTAAAATATTAAACATTCAAATGGAATTCAACACGGCAAAGTACAAAGACTCGGTGCGAAAGTGGAGAGAGAAAAATTAATTACGCCACCAATTGCGCAGTGAATTAGAATCAGCCACCTGTCCTAATTCACTGCGCCATAGAAAAAAATACTAACTATTAAGTCACCTTGATGCCTTTAGGATTTAATACTCTTCCCCTGATCTCAATATAATTGTCCTGAAATAAAAACTACTGAATTCCATCGCAAATAAATAGAAAGCTGAAATGTAAACAAATATTGAGCGTATTAAAATATCTTATTGTGTTGAAACTAGCATAAAATTTCACAAGAGCTACGATAACCTTATATTATTAAATAACTTAATAAAATGATGTAAAATATGAAAACATTTAAAGTGAATTCATCACGACATACATACAAAGATTCAGTGTGAAACTGGAGGTGGAAAAATAAATTACGCTGAATCGTTATTGTGAAAGCTTAACATCTAAAGATATTAAATTAAATCTAATCTTTTACCGTATAATTGAAGCTGAAAAATCCTCATTAATTTTCATCAAATATTCCAAGAAAAATATTGCAAAACTCTCTCCATTTAGTTACTACCTGTGGCTACACAACTGGCATTAATTAGCTGTATATAAATATATGCCACTCATTAATAAAGAAGACGTAGTTTTCATTTTCTGGAGCTGACCCAAGTGAGCCAGCTCTGGTGCCCAATTGATTCTCAACGAAGAGAAATACCTCCTCAAGTAGTTGGCGTCACTTTTAAAAAGTCAAAAGAGCGGCTCATTCGTATTTTCTGCCAGATGTTCCACATACATACAATTTTGTCTTTATAATCGAGTCTTGGGAAGCATCATTCAAATTTCCCTTCAAAAATGACTTCGAGTATGAAAGATCGTCAAAACTGCATTATTTAAACGGAAAAGCAACAAATAGTTTTAAAGTCAATTAGAAAGTAATATGCTTCTATTCTTGAACGTTGTTTGTATTTAACTGAGACGCGTATCAAAAGGAATTTAATAGCCGTCGTTGAATTAATTTAAAGCACTTATTTGAGTGATTAAGTTATTCTTCTAAACCTCACGGATGCAACAATCTACTAATCTAATTGCGTTGTTTAAAATTATCTGATGCGTTTTAATCAATAATTTATTGTATGTTTCGTAACGGCAAAATAATCATTATAAATTCATTAAATATGAAAGCAATACTAGTTAAAATATATTTTAATTCATTAACAAACATTTTGTGTTAATTTACTATTCGATAACTTCTAACCATTAATTTAATATATATAATGCATTATTGATTGAGAAATTAATAACTGATTATCGTTCCATTTCTCTAGTAATTTATTCTACGTCTATTTAGTGATCATTCCATGTTTTATTTAATCAGTCACCTTTTTTATAATGATTTATTCATCTTTTTTTATATTTATTTTTAATTTTATTTAATCCTATTTCTAAGCATTCATTAAAATGATGCATAATTATTTAGAGTCCTTATTCATTTTTGTTGTATTATTTTACATAAAAACTGCTAGTAAAATTTATATACTTTACACGAAAAAAAAAAAAAAAGAACAGTAAAGTTTACGATACCAAAGCCGATATTGAAATTGCGCGAAATTGATGATAGGTTTTAGAGTCGATAATTATACAAAAAATTCTCTTGTACATCATACTGAATACCTCCTTTCAATAAAGGAAGATCATTAAATCTTCATAGTTGTTTGACATTTTCTAGTTTTACAATTTGCTTCTAAAAGAAAAACAAGTGCTTATAATGCGGTAATCTTGAATAGAATGGAATATAGAGTTAAGTATTTTGCTTATACGCCGCAATTGAATAATCTAAGGAAAAAAAATATTATGTAAAATATTTCGTAAGCATTTTTTTTTTTTTTTTTTTTTTTTTTTTGCAATTTACATTCACAGATTAAAGAGTTGGAAAAATCGACTTGACGCGTTGCTTTGACTTGCAAATGACTTATTAATTTAATCCGAAGTATGTCGTAGACAAATCTGCGCAGAGAATACGTTTGGAGTTAGAGCAGATTAAACTCATGTTAGTCTAGAATACTTTTAAGAGTGAAGCAAAAACTATTGAAAACAAAATCGTCTACCACAATGAGTGCATAAAGTGTTAGCCACAGACTGAGTTCTTGAGGTGAAGAAAAGGTGTCATTGGCGGCCTGACACGAGCGAGTTGTGCTTTATGAAGATGTGGATGTAATCGAGAGGTCTGTTTGACGAAAGGCATGAAGTGGTTAAAGCAGTCGGAAGCGTACGGTGATGATATTTATACCTCAAGCTTCCTCAGCACTTCTTTTTCATCATCCTTCCACTTCGTAAGACAGCTGGCTCAGTATGTCTTTTAAAAAGAAAAGAAGACAGTGGCGCTGTCTTCTGCAAATCCATGCTTTACAAATGAAAAGGAGTGCCAAATTGCGAGATTTCAGTCGAAACGAATGCAAAAAGAGATTTTTCCCCGCGTCTCAAGTTTAGGAAACTCTTACTCAAAAGGTAGAATGTGCTTTATAGCCAAGCTCTTCAAAATTTATTTAGTTTGCTCCCGTTAACTACTTGGATGAAAGTAACTGTTTGGATGTTCTTTTTGCCTTGATATCTTTTTAAAGTTTTGAAAAGAATGAAACTGTAGTAGTGCTCAAAATTTTCATAGCTACTTAAGTTACTAAAACGTCCTTAGAGAAAGATAGGCAAAATAGAGCACAGTCTGAATTTTTTTAACAAATATTTTGCTTAAAAATTGCTAACTATCTATATTGTAGCACAGCCATTTGGTTTGTAATAAATAGCACAAGAATAAGAAGTTCTGCTCATGATGTCTTATTGTGTTAAAAACTACAAATAATACTTTTATTTGTTCATTTAGAAGTAAAGGAATGGCATACTTAATAAGAGTACTAACAAGAGTCGAGAAAGAAGTCTTATGCTTACATAAAGAATGCAAATTATGTAAATGTGTTTTAGAAAGATTGCCAGTCTATTTATTTTTCTTGACATGTTAGATTTTTCCGTATCTTTTTAAAATTCTCAAGTCGGCATTTAAATTTTTTTCAGTTCTTTTGTTACAAAACAGACAATTCCAGTTGCTGTTATCAGTTGCATGGTACGACAGAAGGAATAATTTTACAATTACATGCTACATGAATACTACTCTAGCCTCATTATAAAAATCAGTTTCCTATTATAACATTTTTAATGGTATGATTAAGGATATTTAACAGCTTTATGAAGGTATATTTAGCTCACGAAAAGTCAATATTACTCGAGTTAAATAGAGTGTTTCATTGTACCAAAGTAAAAACTTCAGTTTCAGAATGAATTTTTTTCTCTATCATTTAATTTTTTTTAGTAATTCCTTTAAATACATAAATTTTTTTCTCGTTCAAAATCAATTGTACCATAGGAACTATTCCAAACAATTGGTATAAAGTCTTTCTCTCATTTTCTGTAAGCAAAATCTTCTTAAACTATATTTTTTGATGCGATTCTTTCCTAAAATCAAGCATAAATTATTCTTAGATTTTAAATTGTAAATATATCCCATTAATTTTAAAAAGAACGTGTTAAAAATATTTTATCGGAACATCATGCTTTTTTTTATATAGCATTTTTTTTGTTCCATTGGTAAGAAGTTATATACAAAGTTTCCCTTAAGTATGAAACATAAAGTGAAAAAAAAAAAAACAATTTATGAACATTTCGAGATTCTGTATTTAATAAGTAATATCGTTTACGAGATAAGTAGTTATGTGCAAACAGTTTTTATGCTACAGAATGGAAGGTAGTATAGAAGGCCATGACTTAGGTACTATTATTTTTTTACATCTCTCGATTTTTATAATAGCTCTCAACTTCTTTTCAAATTTCGTACTGATATCTTGGTTAAATATTACCCATTAAACTATATGACAGCATTCGTAAATTATAGGAAAACACTACTCAGCAAATAGAAATAAATTCAAAATAGCTCTTCCAAATAGAGTTGGAGAAGTTTAATTTTAATTCAAAAAGCAAAGTAACATTTAATTTGTCTTTATCTGTTTAATTATGAGAAGACTCGTATACACATTTTGAAAGTGAAATTTTTTATTTGCAATATCTGAAAATTAAACCACGTCCATTTCTAACTATTGAGAAGAAAACAATTATGGATAAACTTATTTCAAATTCTTTGAAAATTCCGAACATTTTTAAAGAATTTAAATCGATTATTAGTTAAATACAAAACGCTGAGAAGTAAAAGATATATTCATATAAAAAGGTAGATTTACCGCGAAAGGATTAAATTCATGTGCTACAGTACAATTTAAAAAAATTCGGTGATTGCAAATAACTTTAAAATGTATTTCATGCTTATAGAATTCACTGCAAATGGTAACCACAAGCACACAAAACTGAGAAATGTCTTTTGTAGTTTCTCTTCTCCTGAACGTCCCAACTGATCGAACTTTCTGTATTGATTTCCGATGACAGAGATGAGAAAAGTGTCTTTTTGTTGACTTTATTATTGTTTCTCGTGTTCTTTCCAGATACTTATTACCTTCTTAGTAGCTAGGAAAAATAAGTCCGCCGTAACAGCCTGAAAACAGTTAATAAGCTCCATAGGATTTAGCTCCAGGGAACTCGCTGGACAGCTTATTAGTTAGAAAGTTTCATCTCGAGAATGCAATTGTATTGTCAGCATTTTAGAGTTTAAATGTGTCATCGTGTGTTCCCGGACTTTATCACTACTTTCGTATACAATACGCCTGCCGACTTATGGGAATGATTTAAATTATTTTATACGAATCGATAATAAGATTTAATTGAGATTGGATCTTTTTTCTTCTTTTAGCTATTTGTGGTTATACAAGAAAATCATTTCATTTAATATATCAGATCAATACGCAAATATTAAATTATAAACTGGAATTAAATGCTAAATACTAATTAATTCAGAAAAATAGAAATCAATAAATCAATGAGAACATAAATCAAGATCCAGAGACTGTCTTCTCTATAAAGGGGCCTAGGTGCAACAAACCATTTGGGGACCTAAATTTGTTCGTAAAGTAAAAAAAAATTGCAAGCATGAATATATATTACTAATGCGTGAATTATTATTATTTTGTTAATACATTAATAACTTCAAAAAAATTTCAATTTTTTGCACTTTCTTTATTGATGCTTAATATAGCAACTGCATTTAAGCGTTCTGCACACATGTTTGGCTAAAAAGTTCAGTTTAGTTGGGGATACTCGGGAGTTCCCCGAATTAAATAACAAAAATTATAACTATTCACATTAACAAGAATTAGTTTAAGAAGATTGTCGAAATTCAAAGATCTTTTGTTATAATGATTACGATCAAATTAAATTTATGTCACATTGAAAACGATAGGAATGTTTTCAAGTTTTCGTGTGCAAGAGTACATCATTTTAGTGCTTGATCATGTTGGCCT
>BMAW01000574.1:202765-226563 GCA_019974015.1 Nephila pilipes | reverse complement strand
CCTGTCTGCGGGCCCCCTCCACATCGTTTAGTCGTGCAACGCACGAGACAATTCCCCCCCCCCCCCCCAAAAAAAAAAAAAAAAAAAAAAAAAAATCACGAGGTCTTGGTGCACAGCATCCTAGCTCCCCTTAGATGTTCCGGCCCTGTCAAGATTAGAGATTTATGTACATTTCGAATGATTAAAAAGATTATGTCCTATATGTGTCGGGAAATCTAATTATAATTGTCTCGTGTTTTTTATGGAATAAAAGTTCTAATAACCGAATAATTTATTGATTATATAATTCAAAATAACTGTACAATCGAGAAAGAAGAGTTTTATTTTACTCTATTTTCTATTTTAAAAGAAGTATTTGGGCCTTGTCCACAACATAAATGTTATTTCCTGGACGACTTTTTCCTTCTCACTTACAACTCGTTATGCATATTTAGGTGAAGCGCTAGCAGCGTCACCTGTCGTGAAGACTAAACATTATTGGATAATTGTTTTTCACAGTTGAATGAATTCTATATTAAAAATTTTGAAGCAATTTTACATAGTATAAAATTCGATTACGTATTCTAACATATTTCAAGTAATTTCATTTCTTTTAACATAGCTGAGCCCAAAGTATAATCTCGTATCGCGCACTGAAAAATGTCTAAACTATTTTCTAATAACTAATATAAACACTTTATCACGATATACACCCTATTATTAGTCAAACTCATGTTTATATTTAATCTTTATCATTGGTATTTTATCTAAATATGCTAGATAAATGTTTTTTAGTGTCCAATAAGATATTCCAATTCAAATGATATTTTATTTTAAAAATTATTATTGTTACAATAATTTTTGGTTTAATCTTTTACTACATTTGTTCAACAGATTTCACTTTCTAATTTTCACTAATATCTCAATAATCCACGTTGACTGAAAAAAACTATGTTTAACCGGAGATATGAAACGAGAAAAATCACTACTCTATTGAGAAAAGAACTATTTTCTATGATGGTTAATACGTGAAAACTCATTTCCTTTATGCGTCAGGCAGTAATTCGCTTAGTCTCCAAGAAAGATTTGATAATTATAATATGATGACAAACAGAAACAAATTACCGAAGTTAATCGAGAATAAAAGTTAAGGATGAGTTCTTGCAACCGCAATTCTTCAGAAAAGAAAAGAAAATGAGAAACACGCGGTAATCGTAAGATTTCGATCTCATTTTCAAGCTTAATAGTGCAATAAATACTTTTTTTACAAATTCTAATTTATATTTTGAAGTAGATTAATATATTCAAGTATTCCTTTATTTTTTTTCTTTTACACAAAAATGTTTATGAAATCTACCTCGCTTTTATAACTGCGATCTTTTTATGAAAGTAATTGAACTGGTTTGCTACTAAAATCTCTCGCATTTTTAATTACTCGTAAATTATATTTTAATTAGTCCTCTCATGTTGTTGTAAATTTAAATATGAAAAAAAAACCTTGTCCATTTAATTACTTTTATATCATACAATTTCATTTCTATAAGACAGTAAAATCAATTATGCACTTTAACTTGAAACTATCTGGTAAAGCTTCTAACGAAATATAAAATTATTTTCGAAGATATTTCTTTTTATAAATATCTTCTAAATAGTTTAACGCTAATTTTCAATTGCAATAATTATTTTTTCTGCGTATTTTTTATAGAAATAACCAAAGTAATTAAACATATCTTAATCCAAAAACAGCAAAGAGTTTTTCTCTGATATGTAATGTAAATATATCTCATGATCCTCCGTATTCAACTTGTTTTTAACGTATTGTAATTTAACATCTGATAATGAAAGGATTAGTCACACTTTATTTTTGTCTTTTAAAAAATAACTATCACACAGCTGGCATTATCAAACGTAATTTACAGCATAACACGGGATGACAGGAAATTCATAGCGGTGTAAGTTATCCTTTCCTCATTCTGAGAAATCAAAGGATTATAAGGAAGGAGCTAATAGAAATCTATTATGATTTTGAAATTTATTTTGTCATTGAGGGGTTAAGAATGCACTTACCATTTATCTGACATACTGTTAATTCATCGCTTGTGTCTACGTGAATAAGTCAATAGCTTTAAAGAACTTAATTTTTACATTTCTTAGTATAATAGTTTCATATTTAATTGACAAATTAATAAGATTTTGAATCAACCTTTCCAGTGTCTTAACCCTATAATGCATGAATATTTAATTTAATCCGAAAAAAATATTTTTTTTTATTTCTATAACAGTATTAGTTAATAAAAATATTTAAAAAAAATAAGCTTTACGTTTTACTGTGTTTTTTTGACAAAAAAATAAAATGTGCCAATTGGCTACACCATGCAGCAACACACATCAACTGAAATTTATTTTGTGCCTATTTATTAACATCTTAAGTGCATATGTGCATATTTCTTAAATTCTTATGGTCTTTTATATATTTTTATACGATGAGCTACGGTACAAACATTATAACCGAACGAGATTTAAGTATATAGTAACTAACATAATCTTTTAAATATAATTTAAATGAGTGGGTTAGAATGAAAAGTTGCTTTGAATTTATAATAAGTACTGGAGATTTTTATAATTGCATAGATAGAAACAGTATTATTCAATAGTTTTATATCTAAGCAGTTTGTTAAGTTTTTTTTTATTGATAGACACATTATATAGGTAATGCAGCTTTGCAAAGAATTTAGAGAGAAAATCCTATACTTTTTGAAATTTATTTTAACTTATAATTTTTAAAGTAATTGTTGTTTTTTTTATACAAGCATAGAGGAACATTACATTTATTAGATATTATTCAAGTAAAACCTTTGCATGATGACATTTTGCAACGTTGTTTCTCAATATGCACGGGCCACTGGTCAATTTTATCAAACTGAAATGTTACTGCAGGGTTTCTTGTAGAAACAGACTTCCCTCTTTTTGGTGATGGCTTTTTCTCCTCTCCATTTGTTTCTCCACACCATTTTTGTTGATTTAGTTGGACCATAAGAGCACAAGGATTCAATCAAATATTCTCTAAATTGTGAAAGCTTCATTTCCTTACCTGTGCTTTCAATTTGCTCATTTACACGTTTAGATAATAACCACGTGTTTTCGACAACAAGATCAAATAAATGGTAAAACATACGAAAATACCACTCTTTATTTCGTATACAAATTTTATACCTTCCAATCAAGATATCTAAGAAATTAATTCCCCCATGTATTTATTACATGTGGTTATAACATAAGGATATCATCATCCTAATAAGACAGATCATCCTCAGAGCAATCGGTATTATCGAAGTTTCTAAAAAGTTAGTCTATCGTGGGACCCAGATGGCTATCATCATATTTTTCACTACCTCTTGACTACGCATTCCAAAATTTTTCGGTCGATATTTCTTTTTTCCATCAACGTTAGTAAAATAAACTATTTCCATCGTTTAGATTTGTTATAAATCATAATAAATAGAAATTAAGCAATTTAAAATCCTACCAAATTGCAAATTCAACTATATTATGCACTTACACAGCTATGAATACAACGCGTAGAAATTGTAAATATATTGTTTGTTTTTAATCGTACTTGCATGGTGTTGCCAAATGGCTAATAATGAACTTAACCCATTGTGTAATTAACTATAAAATCAAATAAAACCAAATGCACCAAAAAATGTAACAAAAAATGCTCTTTTAGCACCAGTTTTTTTTAACATGAAAAAAAACTATTTTAATGAATTTTTTTATTTTAGTTGGACGTTTTTTTTTTTTTTTTTTTTTTTTCTCTCTCTCTGCTTCGAATTTATATTTTGGAAGCAACAAACACATTTCTCAAAACAGAACTTCTACTGCTATCTGTTGGCAATTTTAAGAGTTAAAAACTTAAATCGATATTTTTGTCTTATTTCATGCATGTTTGTTGCCGTTTAAAAACATTTATTGGAGCTGGTATTTGAGAAACAATATGTGTTGTCAAATGGCTACCATATGCATTGTAGGGTTAAAATATGCTTAAAAGATCAGATTTTTATTCTTGGATCTAATAATTATTCTTTAAATTATAGTAGGAGCATGAATCAAGGCGATAGTCCTAGGAGGCGAGAATCTTTCCTTCGCTCAATTTTACTTTTTTTTTTTTTTTTTTGTAAGAAACCGACATTTAGTACTTTAAAATTTCTTTTTATTCATGACTTTATTCATAATTTTATTCATAATGAGTATGGCGATTTCTCAAGAATATTCGTTGATGCTTTTGTTGATAATTATGTAGAGCTAACAACAAGTATTTTTTTTTCTTGTAACAAAATTCAGAATACGTTTCAGATTCTTTACACCACATATTTTTGTATTACTATTATCATATAATACAACAATTAATTATACATTTGATGCAAATTAATTTACAAATTATAACTATTTTATAGTATGTAATTAAACTAAATGGAGTCTATGCAATATTATTGATAAAAAATTAATATAATTAATTTTATTTGATTAACTAATAAGGGCATTAAAATCTGATAAATTCATAAAATGAAAATTGTATATTTATAATGACACAGTTTCTATATAATCATTACATTATTTATTACTATTATTACTTGAGCATGCTTAAAATAATTTTCTAGTTGTGCCTATTGTTTTGGGACTTTTATTTTTATTTTCCTTCAATGTGCGCTGAACTAGATTTGAATGAATAACATACAAGAGCGTAGCTTCATTTGTAACTGTTTCACATTGTTTATGAAACATTGTACGTTGCCGTAAGGTTTCGTTCCCACAAAGTACTAAACTGACAGGAACATAAGCGGCAGAGAGGAATTTAATGTTATTCGGTAACGTTTTGGTAATAAGGCCCGAAGCATTTGCTCCCTCAAATGATCCGATGCACGACCTGCCACTTCTGAACGAGACTTGCGAAGGCTTCCTGAAAATCATTGCTCGTAAAATGAATATCGCGATAGATTCCTATCATTTCTAATTTATTTCATTAGACAATTGTGAATATTAACGCGAAATGTTCATTACCAAATAATTCAAATTTCAATTGTTAAGCATAATCTCAAAATAAATTGAAAAAATTTATTCTGTAATTTTACTGTATTTACCAATATTTAATTATATTATTTAATTAGGTCGCATCTCAGAAAAGTTATAATTTAGAAAAATATTAATTTGTCTCATGGTTCAAGAAAATAATTGGGTTAAGAAATTGTTAACCTTCTAATAAATTGTTTTTACTAATGAATCAGAACAAAATTAAAAATTTAATGAAAGTTTAATACTTTTCCCTTTTAAACAAGTGAAATATGTTATAAGCATTTCCATTGCTAAAGAGGCTTCGGTATCCAAATATATAATGTTCATCCGTTTTAATATGGCTTAGAATCTAATTTTCCGTTTATTAAAAATGGAGTATTATTTTATATACTTTCCCACATAACTTTTTCGAAACAATGCAGCATTGCTTTGTTCACCAAGTAGTTTTTGTAATGAATAATCAACTATCACTTTCAATTACTCTCGATTCTATGAGAATTAAAAATCGTTGTATTAAATAATAAGGTTTCTCACGTTAAATCTTTCTAGATTTCTAAGCCTCTCCATAATATAAAGGTTTCAAAAAATAAAATACCAATTTAAGTATCCTTTTTATCATTTAACAGACTCAAATTTGAGAAATCTGACTTAAGTTTAGCACAATTTTAGGGAAAAGTGAATAGAATCAGCTCTATTTAGAAGGGAAGTTTAACTCTGATTTGAAATTATGAAATTCATATTCGTAAAAATATTCATTTTTATGGTAAATTTCATCATTAAATTATGAAATTATGGAAGCCTTTTATACCACTTTCAGGGTATAGCAGGCAAGCTCCTAGTTTTTCATTTGCCATTAAAAAAGTAGAGGAGTCGAAACCACCATTTGCATACTTGCTAGTTGACACATTAGGAATCTTACTTCTGATAATGGGCCTTTTTGCCCAGAACCAGATGTGCAAGTCAAAAAGGAATTCTTCAGAAACCTCCCCCCGACCATTTTTTGAAATTCCCATGGGAATAGACAGAGAAGATTTGTTCACTACTTCTCATCTCGTTCATGATTTTTCATGAATTTCGATCTCGTCGACTTGGTTTAGCCTTCGACTAGACCATGTGGAATAAGTTAGAACAACAACGAAATTTTAATTCCAAAATTATGAAATATGTTGGAAAATATGAGATTGAACTAAGATTCCATGAAAATTTGGATTTATAAAATTGTTTTGCTTCGATCTTTTCCCACTTTCTAATCTTGATATTTACTTGTTTCATAAACTAAATAACACACAAATCGGAGCAGCAAATAAAAAAAGGAGTGTAATTTCAATGCAATATATTACTCCAATTTTATAACTTTCTTCATTTATGTAGAATGCGTGTTTTCTCTTTTCTTACTTGTTGAAAATACATATCGAATTTATCATGAAAACTATCATCATCAACTCATGATTCCAATATTTATTTCTTATCTTAGTGTTGCAATCAGTTCTCTCTTGTTGAGTTCTTTCTCTGAATTCATTAACCACGTATTGCGTTGGCTGTAATCCAATACATGTTAATTTTCCCCCGCTATCTTTTTCTGTATCTAATGTGTATTTATCGGCTTGAGAAAGCGTCGTGAAGACATGATCTATATACAATCTTCTCGCCAAACGTCGCTGATTTATAAGATCTACGATCAGTGATTGCCAACACTTTATTTTACGTTCTCGTTGTCTCTTTGTTCCTTTAATAGATTTGGACGAATTACAAATTATCAGCTGTTACACGGCGCTTACGTTTATTCTAAGAAAAGAAACGTAAACAGAGATTTCTTCTAGTCATTCATAACATTTCACTCATTGTTGTTCGTACAGTGCATCTTCGAACACATAGTAAATGCATTTTAGGATTTCAAACGTAGGTAGATCTCTTGGAAGTTCTTGCCCATGAATTTAGATAACATCACGTAACTGCGATTTTTTTGGCGAGTATCTTTCTTGTACATCTATACTAAAGATGCAATCGAATTAAATTAAACGAGGTAGGATGTCGCGGTAGCATGGTTATCAATACGTACCGGCGATATTCCAGTCGAAAAGCGGGTCGTGTCACAGTTCGTGCGGAATAATAAAGATTTCTGTTTGTTAAAGGAATTAAGCTTCACAAAATCCTCACCCAGAGTATTGGAAAAAATTAGGAGAGAGATGTACCAGCTAAGGCGTTGTCCTCATCACTTAACCGTTGTTTAAAATATCGAGATTTTTTCTCTAATATTCCTCGTATAGTTTGTTGAACGATGTTAATTCAAAACAAATATATCAATGCACATTGATAAAAATATTTATGAAAAATACTGTAACAGCTCGGAATTCCTAATAACTATCTTCATTATGGATCTGAAGTCCACAAGCTTCTAAGATTATCACTGCACTACTATGAATACATGTAAAATCCCGAAAAAACATGCATTATGGATCCGAAGTCCACAAGCTTCTAAGATTATCACTGCACTACTATGAATACATGTAAAATCCCGAAAGAACAGGAAAACCTCTTTTATTTAAGATTTTGGAAGAGAAAAAATTACTTTTGGAAATTATTACCATGTGAAACCTCGAAAATATCCATCACTTTTTCTCTCCTAGAGCTGAAAAAAATTTGAATTTCAAAAATCTTGAAATAGATATTTAAGACTAATCTATCCATGAAAAATTTAATTTAATACAATTAATTAAATTTCATGTTAAATTAGAAGCAAAATTTGAAAAAAATATGAATAAAATTAAGTAGAAAATTCATGTAATAAACGCGTAAAAATTGCATGATTAGTAATGCAAAATAGACTGAATTCAATTTTTAAATAAAAGGTACGGAAGGGGGCGTATTTTCAGGAATAAAAAGAGAATTCAAATTAAGTTTGGAATAGTAGATGGTGTATTCTCGAAGGAGGTGCATTCTTAAAATGTTACGGTAATTCGTTAAAGTCAAGAAATTACATCATTCTAATTGTTTTAAGGAGTACTTGTTCGATTTTCTTATCCTAAATATGTTAGAGGTAAGAACTACTATTATGTGACATTTTATGTAGCATATTTTTTTAAATATTTTGGGTATATACTTTTGAAAATAATATTTTTATTGGTTTGATAGTTAAAATGTTTCTTCAACAATGTTAATTACAATGTGTTTATAATAGTTTTCAGTTTAGACACAGCCAAGAAACATAGAAAGTATTATTTTACAAACACTTTCACTCTAGAGACAGTTAAAAATAAAAAATAAAATAAAAGAGGTTTAAAATTGTTTGAATCATTCAAATAATTCCAAAAGTTAATGCTCTCAAAACAGAAGAGATTATTTGTCTGACACCGTATTTAAAATAAATGAAAACTAAATTACTCTTAGTTTTACTTTTTCTTCATTTATTCGTACTTTAATTGCTTATAATTTCGTTGTAGTGAATTTCATATCAAAATAATCCAATATTATTCTTCCTATCCATTAAAAAATGCAATACATGACTCAATTGCATTTTCATTAAAAGTATCACTATATAACACTTTATGTGATTATTTATAAAATATTTAAAACGTCTTTTCAACAATAAGAAGTATACAAAGCTTAATATTGCTTTCTATTATCTATATCTTTCGTAACATCTTTTATTTTTATGCTCTTGAAATGCAATGCTAGCGAAAGATCATATCCAGTAACGCGAAAATTAAAAAGCGAATGACAGATCAACCAGATAACGAATGTTATTGGAGCTTTCAAAGATTACAATTTTTCATCGTTTATTTTCTTCAAGAACTAAAGGGTAAACAATTACTGTGATTTCTAGTGTATTTTCATACGTTATTTGAAAAGCAGTTTCTTGTTACTAATTATTAGTTTTTATCGTAAACAGGATTTTCCTCGTCAAGAAACTCACACAAATTCGTCTCTATGAAACCTAAATTCATCAGTTAAATTAGCTTCCAACTATTTATTCCCTTATATTTTACTTATTTTTAATCAATTTAATTACTCAGAATTATTCTCTGCCTTGATACTCTAAAATTTCTTTAAGTGTATGTGTGGTTCAAATTCGAAATATTAAGAAATAGTGATTTTTTTTGTAGTAATCTATTTTAATTTCATTTTGTTTCCAGTATTATTTAATTTTAATCTAACTTTATTTTCAGTCAGTATAAAGATGAATTACTTTTGATAATACTATCAAAATCGTGCGATTCATTTACTTGTTGAGTCGTCTTTTTAATATCAATCGTATAGTTCCAGTTTCATAATGATAAAAAAGTTATAATTTACAAAATAGACGACAATGTACGAAAAACCATAAAACACTTTCGAAATGAATTTAAAATCCAGTTTATTTATTTATTTATTTATTTATTTCGTAGATTAGAAATGCAATTTGGAACGGAATAACAAACATTGTAACTAAAGTTGATTGTTTCATTAATTTTTACAGGAAAAAATTTCATTTAAATCTATTATTCAACTTCTTTAAAATTCATGTCGAAATTAAAAGTTTCGCAGCATCATTCTCATCAATAAGAAATACACTTAAAAACGTCCCATCCTATGTATTGAAAGGTCTTTTAAAAATTACATTGTAAATTAATTTGCCTTATATAAAAGCTCATTATATAAATGAGTTTCACAAAATTGATGAAATTAAGAACATGAAAGAAATTTTAAATTTTAAATGTTTTCTCGAAAGTTAAACTTTCAATGTATATTATTACATTTGAGTAATTATGTCATTATTTTAAATTGTTATATCACGGTGCTTACTTTAGTAATTAGCGTTGTTATCAACGGCATCTTTATTCCCCCCCCCCCCCCATATTTGTAATATTTGCTTTCAGACTTTGCTGTACGTAGAACTAATTCCCAACCCATTTAAAGCATATTAGCAGCTAACATATTTATTAAGATCCCCCCACCCCCTTTTTATAGAAGTTGTCTCGCTTATAAAGAATGGGTAAAATTAATATTTTCACATGTTTTACTCATTCATAATTAACATGATTACTCAAAACGTTTCTCGTGTCATTTTTCGATGCCATTTTCCCTTAATTAAAGTAGAATAGGAATAGGGATTTAATTTTCTTAATATGTGTGTGGTCTTTAATATTATTAAGTAACTAACGTTGAGCTTTTTAAGTCTCACTTAAGGAACGAGCATTAAGTAATACCTTAGATCCTATATGAGTGAGTTCTTGAGGGCTTTTTAAATTTGTTTTACTTTCTTTTGTCTTTTTTCACTAATTGCAATTACTGGGTCTGCATAAAACTTTCTTTTTAAGAAAAGGGTGGGGGAGCAGCAAATGAGGGTTTGAATGAAAAGTGAGGAATTTCCACCCACTCACAGCTCATTTCAGGGGTGAGGGTGTGCATTGCCTAGGAAACGAAGACTGTGACGTCACACCGTTCGATGGCTCCTCCTCCATGGTCGAAGTTTAGCCTCCTTTTTTTCCTCCCCCCTGTTGGCCCTCTTAAAGAGAGCGAAGGGCTCTATCAGGAGTCTAAAAATAGAAGCAACCCTCATGAAATTGGCTCAAAAGATGTGCTCGGATTCTTGAAGTGAGAAGATGATGGAGGCAATCTAGTTTCTTTCTCTCAAATCGTTTCTATGAAAAATAGAGTCCGCATCGCGACAACAAACCCCTCATAATGACTCCCTAATGAATCGATTCTAAACATTCATAATCTAATAACACTATTTAGGCAGAAATAAACCTTTGATATCAGTTTGACACCACACACACATACAAAATTTCTAGTTTATTTTTACCTATACATCGGTACCTTTAATTTGTGTATCCTCAAAATCTTTTACACCAATTTCGTGTGCCAACGCTATAATTGCAGAAGATTTTTCAATACCTGGGGCATTGAACTTTAATTATTAAGTGCTTTCCAGCAAGTAATTGATGTGTAACGGTTCTCGCTCGTATTTCGCTTTAACTAGATTCTTGGAGTTTTCATGTGACGTTATTTTATTTGAGGACCTCTTCTTGTGAATGAATCGTGACTTATGTAAATTAGAATAGATACAATGAAGTGTAATAAATATAAGACTGATCGAATATCATTTATAAACTGCGAAAAGCTGATGCTGAAAGAGTAGAGAAAGAGAGATAGAGATTGAAAGGTCTTTTCGAACAAAGAAGTTAGTCTTGTGCGTACGCTGAGATTGTCGTTGGAGTAGTTCCGAACTCGGACCCATCTTTAAAACAAGTTAGATAAATATTCATTTCCGATTATCTTTTATAAAGGAAGCGTGAAGGTTTTCTCTTTTGACATAATATATGCCTTGATTTTTGATTATATTTATAGAGAGAATAGATATGAGTTTGATTTTCAATACTGACTATTGCCTCTGTTTAGTTGCTATGGCAGTATTAAGTGATTGAAGCAAAACCGAGGCATCACAAATATAGCTAGAGTAGCTATTTACATATTTCCTGGAAATATTATTATTAACTATAGTATTAAAAATAATAACTTTGTTTGTTGTAATAAACTAAAAAAATTATAAGAAATTAATCACTAATTACATTGAAGCAAATTACTTTATTCATTTTATTACTAAGCATTTAAATATGGTTAAGACAAATTAAAAATAATATTTGTTTTGTCTGTTAAAAACATGTATATTATATATTTGTGTGTGTATGTGTGCGTGTGTGCGTACGTGCAGGGAAGCATTTGCCTGTTTTTTGTGATTACATTCTTCTTCTTTAATATTTTTTTATTAATTTTGGTTTTTTTTAAAATAATTTTAATTTTAAATATAGCCACTAGATGGTGACACTTATTATTAGAAAAATTTCTTTTGTGGATTTTAAAAGTCTTAGATTTCTTATTTTAAAATAAAACATTCAAAATTATTACTTGGCAGACATTTTTAAGTAATTTTAAAAAATTAGGGGAAAATATTTCTCATTATTTTCTTTAGTTTTGTGCACCCAATCAATCAATAGTCTGGTGTTTATAACAAGGTTATATTGTGCAATACTGGAATGAGATTTGCACAACAAATTTGTTTGAGACAAAAGTTATAGTTCACTTTGTTTTAAAAAACCTTTTTTACGTGTGTATTAATGAGTATAGATTACTTTTAAGTTTATGTTTATTTACTTTGCTTTCAATGTATCTATTTACTTTTTTTTTCATCTTTCTTACTTTAAATTCTTTTCGTTTTTGGAATTTTGATTATTTCTGGTTTATACTATTATTGATAAATGTAATTTCTGAAGATACGATAGATTGATCCATGAAACTAGTTTAAACACACTTATTTTAATCTCAAGTACCAGACAGTAAATATATATATATATATAATATTACATTATCTCCGTTTTTCATTATTTTCTTTACTTTTAAGATATGCTATGTTTTGGGTAGCTTTGTTTTTGACCAGGTTGTTATTTGTAATTGATGGTTTATATATGTTTTGAATAAAAATTGTGTATAATTTATATTTCAGTAAATTTATGGCTTTTTTTTTTCATTATAATATTCTATATATTTTTAATTTAAAATAATTTTTTAATTTTATTGATTTGGTTATTTTGATAATTTACTGATTTTTTTCAGTTAATTATGAAGTATTTGTAGATTTTTAGTTTTAATAAAAAATTTAATTTGTTTTTAGTGATTATAATCTCAAATATATAGTATGATTTTTATAATTTAAATTTTTGTCTAATTAACATTAATAGTCATATATAATATTATTTAGGAATTTTGCAACACTTATTTCTTGTGTAATTTTTATAGAAGTTTAAACAAAAATTGTCACTTCCAGCAGAAAAAAATTAGAGTCAGCCATTTGAAATGAATTTTCCGGAAGTTAAGGGGTTTTTTTTGTAATAAGATTCGTTTAATTCCTTTCAATTCTTGTTAATAAATTTCGTATTCTTATGAATATTTAATTCAAGTAAATTTAATTGTTAGTACCTTTAAATATTTTTTTTCTATTTTGTATTCTTATTTATTTCTTTGTTCATATTTTTTTGCAATTGTTTAATTTTGTTCTTTTGATTTTTGGTTTTTGACCAATCTTAATTATAAAGTAATTGCTGGGTGAGATGTGGTTTGGTTTTAATAGAACATTGTCCCATGCCTGAAACAGTAGATTTAATTACTTTACATTATCCTTAATAGCTTAAAATTTACAAAAAAAAGTGTCTTAAAAATTTTCGATCTGCTTATTTTTACAAAAGTTTATTTATTTGTATAGTTTATTCATAAGATTGCTTATTCTTTTGTATTGCTTATTCCTATGATTGCTTATTCCAATGATTTCTTATTCCTACGTTCACAGTTAAATCATAATTCCTTAAACTTTTATTTAATTATTTTAATTTTATTTTACTTTATATCTATTAATATATAAAATAAGTCTTTGGGTATTATAATATATACAACATTCTTATATATACTATATATATATATATGTGTGTGTGTGTGTGTGTGTGTGTGTGTGCGTGCGTGCGTGCGTGTGTACACTATGAATCATTTTCTTTATACTCAACCAATCTTTTTACGATGACACAAATATTTTCGATACAAAGGTATTCTAACTCTATTATTTCCATAGATTGATATGCGTAGGTAGTATTTTACTGTAAAAAGCTTATTTCGATAGAGTGACAGAAGCCTATTCTACCTCAGGTGCCACGCAACAAGCTAACTATTCAGAAAAGCAAAACATCAGAAAATTCGCTCTTCCATTTCGTCTGTAATATAATTTTGAGGTTTTATTTATAACTTTCTATTCTTTATTCCATTATATTTAAAGAATAAAGTTTAGGTATATATTTTCATTGCAACAACTGACTTTTGTCTCTCGGGTAATAATGACCTTAAATGTTCACCTCCTAAATTATTAATTTGAAAAATTACCCTTGTAATATTATTTTATACTGCTGTCTACGCTGGGTGTTCACAAAAAGAAATTATTAACACAGCTTGAAACATTTTTTTAAACTTAAACAATGTTTCTTTGGAAGAAATACAATTATATTTTTGGTACAAAAGGACAATGATTATCTTTGCTATCCGCTATAACTTTAACAAAAATCATTTATTAATTTGTTATAAAAATCTCCAAGATTAAATTCTCCTTCAATATAATATTTATCGCTGAAAGGAGCAATTTGTTTGAGTTGTTCGAGGTAAGGCTGGAATGAAAGTCCCTGGAATGCACATCGAATATTCAAGAAAGACAGGTGAAAGTCTTCAAGGTCACGATCGATACTTCTTCGCTCCCCTTCCCCTCTTCCTACCTGAATATTTGTATCAGAAAATTTTATGTTTTATCAGAGATTGGATGTTTATGAATCTGAAACATTTTTACGACAAATTTCCTATTAAATAATTCTTTTGGTTAAGTCTTTACCCGGATATTTTGTATTCTAATTTCCAGGTGGTGAATAATAACCTTTTTCGTGAACTCACTTTTTTATTACTGTTTTACCTTTATTGATAGAATTATAACCACAGTAACATACATAAGTTAATAACTGGTCCTTATGATCACCATTAGCTCATTCTCAGATTGAAAGTATAACTTGCATGCATATTTTGTTTTCCTCTTATGAATTCAAACAAACAGAATAAAGCTTTCAAAGAAGAGAAATACAATATGTGCAAATTAAAAGAAGAGATATATGGATGATCTTAAAAATTAAAATTAATAAACTCATAAAAATTCGTAATGTAAATGACCATTAAGTATCTTTTTCTCTTAGTCTGTGAGTTTTTTTTAAAAAAATATATAGGATAATGTAAAATTTTTGCTGAACATCATAAAACACTAAAAAATATGCTTTTAATTTCGAAATCGACGTAGGATAATACTAGTACAAATGCAACTATAGTGAAATCATTTTCAACATCGAACACTTGTTTTTTAAAATCGAGCCCACAGCAAAACGTAAAATTTACCTGGCCTAGACTTCCTCAGAATCTGTACATATTTTATGCATCATGTATTCACTCCAGATATCCATATAAGAGCAGCAAAATAACACAAGTCTGTTTCTCCTAAAATACAAGACAAAACATGGCATGAAATCAGTAATAGCTTATAAGGCCTTTTAGATTATACTTCGATAGATGTATTGGCACAGAAAAATATTTACAAATGGGATCGTTATCCTACTATAATTGTCATCTAATTGCAATCGAATTTTGATTGATATTTCGGGCACTTTTATAATCATTCTGAATATTGCATAATGCACAGGCACTGAAAAACTTCCGTGTAATGAGAAGCAAAATAACACATACATGTTTCTCCGAAAATTCTAAACAATACAGGGCGTGAAATCTGTAATAATTTAAAAGGCATTGAAAAATATACCACGATAGATGTGTTGGCACAGATAAAAATTTACAAATGTGGTATCGTTGCCCTTCTATAATTGTCTTCTAATTATAATCGAATATTTACTGACATTTCGGGCATCTCTACAACCATTCTGGATATTGCATAATGCACCAGGCACTCAAAAACTTAAAACTTCTTGTGACATTTCAAGGTTGAACCGTAGAAACTTGTGACGCATTTCACGAGATAAGCTACTGTTACTGAAAACAAAAAAGTAATTTGGCTTATTCCTTTCTTCTTTCCCGACCGTCTTCTACATTGACTTGAATAGTTGTGATTCACTGAGAACTGCCGCTGTAAGATACTGTCAAAAGCCGTTAAATTTATTTATCGTTGATTAAGAGGTACACAAACAACATTACGAAGACTAGACTCAATAAAAGATTGCTAATCTTCCTTTCGTTATAAAGTGAGGTTAAAATTAGATTCCTCTTTCTTTGGCATTGACTTAGGCTATCCATTAAGGAGGAAGAAAAAAGGAGGAAGACAATAAAGAAAGAAACCGAGGCATATAATTGTCATAACCTCTAAGTTTACCAAACCGCAGAATGTGTTGGTCTCGAATCTATTTGTATTAAATATAATTCTAGAAGTGAATTCTAGAAGAAATATATCTGAACACTTTACGAATCGTTTGCTCAGTTTTATAAGTAAATGCTACACATTAATTATAGTTATTTAATTTAAAAATTTAAGCTAATATGGAAGGTTTTCAAGGAGTCTTTTCACACGTCTGATAAAAGATCAAATTTAAAAGTAATATGTTTCAAAAAATAAAATTTTGACAAGCTCACTCTTGATTTTTAATCTTTTTTTATGCCTGCGATAAAGTTATCCGAAGTGATTTATAAAATCACTTCGGATAACTTTCTTATGGTCCCCCCCCCCCCCCTCTTTTTTCACTATTCCAGCAGCCTTCATAAACATAAAATGGATCATTTACAATATGTTGTAATATATGATGTTCTGTTTTGCCATACAGCTAAGTCTGAGGAACTCTTGAGATTAAATTCTAAAATTGTATTTTGCATTACTCATAAGATATATATCAAAGACAACACATGTTTAGAAATATAAATACATTTAAATAATTATTTTAATTTTTATTGTGTGTTTTGTGTGGATGAATATACTTCTTCAAAAGCAGGTTTTTTTTATTTAATTTTAATTAAATCGTGAAAAAATAACAGATACGATAAAACTACGGAGCGATTAAATATCGAAATAAATATTTTAAAAACAAAAAGTTTAACCAATTCTTTGTGCAATAACCAAGTATTAGAAAGAATTTTAATATTAGTGCATGCTCTTGCTTCTTCCAATGGTATAATCATTTAGAATTTTATTTAAAATGATAAAATATGTGTGACATTTATATCGTATTTATATTAAATTATGTGAATCTCATTTATCAATATCGAAATCAATCGGGAAAAAAGAAAGGAATAAGTTTTCTACATTGATTATCAATATAGAAGAAATTATCACAACTCATGTCATATTTACATTAAATTTATGTAATACTAGTAACAAATTTTTCGCATAATGTTTTCCTTTGGAATAAATATAACTTTAAATAAAATTAAACTAATTAATTTATATTAAATTTATATCATTAAAAGATTTTACTATTAATTTCTATTTATATTTAAGAATATTTATAATGAATTAAAATTGACAACAAATGCTCGTAATAACTTTGTATAAGTATTCAAATGTAAATCAAATTAGTAAAAATTTGCATAGGATAATAAAAAGTTAGTATATGATAAGTTTCATTTCATCCACGTTTATGTTTTAAAAGGTGCTGGTTGGGGTACTTGAAATTAAATCGTTATCAAACTTGAAAATGTTCCGAAAATTAAATACTCATGTTTTATACGCTTTTATTCCTAAATTGAATAATTTTCCCATTTCCAAAAACTTTCAAATGTTAAATGTTTTTAATTTTATATATTAAAATATCATAATACGCATACTTTTTTTAAGAAAACCGTTATCAAATGATTTTCAACTCGTGGCGCCATCTCTCAAAAAGAAATACAACTATAAATCTTTTTGACGATTTGACCAAATATCTGCATTAAAAAAGGTTAAAAATTAGTATACACGTAAAAGGTTCTCATCCTTTTCATATCTTAAAATCAGATTTTTAGTGTAACACTCTTCCATCTATCCTAACTTTGTTTCCTGACAAACATTTTTTTTATATCAATGAGAAAAAAGTATTTTTAATATCATCTTTTTTTCCCCTAGAGGGCGCGTCAGACAAGTTTACTTTAATGCTCTCTGTAATATTGACCGAATGGTAATTTTCATCTATGTTATGATAATGCTCATTGAAAAAATATGCTTTTCTATTTTTTAATAATAATTCATTTAACTTTAAAATATTACAAATGTAAAAACTTCCTTTAAAATGACCTAAAATTACCTTGTATATATTTTTCTATAATTTAATGGCTTTAACAATTTTGCTTAAAGTACAGTAATAAGATACATTTTTATGCCATATATTTGCATATTGAAAGATATTCTTACAAAATCAATTTATTGTCTTGATATTGCAAATATATTATATATAAATGATAAAATTTGAGCTTTTTTACTTTAAACTAGGTAGGTAATATTTTTCTAATTTAAATAACCCATAGAAAGCTATTTATTTTTCCCAAAACATGTACTGTATTATTTCTTATACTAATTACATAGTTAGTCTATAATGTAATAAATAATAGTTTGTTTGTGTTAATGTTCAAAATAAAAGTTGTTCCGCTGATAAATCAAGTCTTAAAAAGTAATTCCTGATCAACAAAGACTGCAGTATTCTAAATTAAGTTAATTATAAATTTCACTTTTATTTATAGTATAATGGTTCGTTAACTTATTTATAACTTACCACATTAAACTAAATCAATTTATCATGATATAAAGTTATTGCAAAACTTTCAATACAAGGGAAAAATTTATAAAAACTACTTCACATTTTAAATAAAGTTATTTTCTTCAAAAAGTTCGAAAAAACTCTAATAAAGAACGTCATTTTTCCAAAAAAAAAAAAAAAAGCTTATTTAGTACATTTATACAAAAGTGGTATTTTACTTTGCCCTTTTTCTCCGCGTAAAAATATATTAAACCACTGCTTTTTTTTACCACAATTTTCCCTAACTACACAACTTGAAACGAAATACAATTTGAGGGAGAGTACAAGTTGGAAAGAACTTGCAATGATAATACAAAACATTTTATTGCTGAAAAGGATTGTTCAATCTTTGAAAGGTAAAAACAATACAAATTTCAAGTACTGAACGCTTTTTTTATTTATTTCAAAGTTAATACACTTTAAAATAAAATCTCTTCTCTCAAGTAAATTTTAAGATTTTGAATAAAGTATATTGTAAAATTCTATTTTACCCACTTTTTTCATTTAGTTTTTTTTAAATTTTAATATTAATTCATATACATATCTAACAAACAAATTTCACATTTTCTGATGTAAATATGATAATTTCTTTTAGTTTTTACTAAAAGAAACTTTTTTTTTACTTACTTTTAGTTCCTTGTGCCTTTTTCCTTTAATATTACTTGTTTCTTTTTTTTTTTCATTTTTGTGTATTTTTACTGCCACAAATGTTTTATTTATTTGTTATTTCTTTTTTTCCCTTCTTTTTCTTCCCCCTTCGCTTCTCTGTGTTTCTTAGAATTTATAAAAATATTTCATAATATTTATTTATACAATTCGTTTTAAAACTACACGATAGATGGCAGCATGTCAGTAAATACATTTGCCAATATTCACCTAGTTTATAAAATGAAAATTGTAAAGAATTATATTCATGTATAAGTTAATAAGTAAAGAGAGTGAACAAATTTTTATGCAAAATGGGAGCCGGAGCGTACTTTAGCTCAATAATTTGGAAAGCTAATTGATTTGTTTCCACATTGTGAAGCTTGCCTGAATCAGGGGGGAAGGGTGGTAGGGTGACAAATAATCGTCTCCTTTACAAGATTTCTCCTGTCCAAAAATTTTATTTCCTTCATTGTAAAACTTTTCTTGAATTCTTTCTATTGATAATATTGTTTGATGTATTTAATTGTTGTACGATTATTTTAAAACTTAAAATATGGAATCATGTGGATTTTAAGTCAGAAAGGGGAGAATCGATTGGCTAAAGCCCCGCCCATTATTCGTGGTCAAGTTACAATTTTTTCGTTCATTAGAATCATTACCTCATTTGAAATAAAATTAGAAATTCTTTTTCATAAAATAATAATAACTATTAATATTCTAACATTTTCAAATAGAATGCCAGTTGTTTAAGGCATATTTGTATTTCATTTCATTTTACACAATATATAATCATTTGTAAATAAGCTCATTGACGTAGGTTTTCCACTTTACCCAGGTTCACTCGTTTGCACCAGAGGACGCTGGTTTTCTTTTTCACATTTTTAAAGTGATTTAAAAATTACTCTTTTTGAGAGAGTTTTTTTCCCCTTTTTACCTCTTTCTTGAGACACGGGACGTGTATGAGTAAGACCGGAAATGAAAATTATATTAAAAAACCATCAATATCAATTTATAAAAATACATTATACTACATTTTTAAACATACAGTTTCCTTATATGTATTTATTATAATTCATTTCATTTCAACAATCAACGTGATTTCATTTCTTATCCTAAGTATTCACAAATACTGAATTATATTAGTCAAATTTCATGTAAAATCATTAAAATGACAATGCAGGAAAAATGAACAAATATTTGTGAACAATTTTGAACCCTGTAAATGGTAAATATTATGACCCTCAAAATTTTTTATTATCTACATAATTTCCAGAGGAAAGCATCAATTGATTCGTTTCAGCGTAGATACTTTTTTATGAGTGGAAAAAATTACTAAGACAAAGAAATTTGTTTAGTTCGTGCTAGATATAACATTATTATGAAAAAAATGGGGGTGGGGAGGTCGAAGGTAAGATAATATTTGAACTACTTGTACACTCTGCTTGACAGTCACAAAGTATGCTTTGAAAGCCTTTGACTAATGAGCATTTTGAGTTCGAATTTTCAGACAAGATTCAAGTGCTTCGAAGTAGAGGAATTATAAAAAAAAAAAAGAAAGGAGAGTTCTGGTTCAGTTATAATTACGATAAATATGATAATCACAAAAATACATCGAGGCTTTAACCATATATTTAATTTTAAGAACAACGAATAGTGAATACATTTATATATCCGCGTATTAACTCACTCATGGACAAATTACTTTTTCTCAGAGTAAATAATTTTTCGTTGTGTCAGAGCTGTTCATTACAGTGCCGGTCAATGTAAGTTTAATATTAGTATATATATATATATATATATATATATATATATATATATACACACTAATGAAAGCTATGAAATTGCATCAAAATCATAATTATTCATTTTGTGTTGCTAATTATGATTCTATGGATTAATATCTTCATAAGTTTTCCTGTAATTTAATCATCTTATTTAAATGTTTGACCACTTGAACCATCTCATAATTTAATAAGGCAGCATGAAGCAGCGTTGATTTTCAGCAATTTATCTAGCTAGTAAATGTAAAAGGCGGCATTCATCAGAACATTTTAGCACTCATAATTTTTCGTATGTTTAACTACTTAAATTGTTCTTTGTTTTACTATTATAAGTAATAAAATTGTGAATAAAATAAATGAATTATGAGCTCAATTAATATTAAATTATTATCAAGAAACTACTAGAAATTGAATTCTGACAAGCAGTGCTATTTTTTTTTTCATCGAAATTTCATTAAAAAAACAGTATTGTATAATACATAATATATATATTAAGCTAAACATTGTTTTGTTGTTGTAAAATAATTAATCAAGTTAAACTCGTTTATCAATGAATTTTATTTTCTTATGAATACATGATGAATTATTAGCCTTAAATATTTTGTTGTTAAGCCGAACTTGCAACTATAGTATAAATACCCCTTTGATTGTTTTCAAGTAAGGAAATAATTGGAAATATCGTTTGTATATCGGTTTAAAATTCGATTACTCTAATGGAAAAATTATTGTTTTAAACCTAAAAATCAAGAAATTTATTTGGTAAAACAGGAAATTGTTGTAATCAGAAGAATTGGAAAAAGTGCAAACTGTCTCCAGATTTTTTCGAATTAAATAGTATAAATAGTAACAAGAGTTTGTAATTAGAGTAGACAACTGCCTTGAAAGTCTTTGAGATCTCTAATAAGATTCAGGGTAATGAATTAAGTTTTGGAAGTGGTTCAATGCGACTTGGAATAAATAGGAAACAAAATACAATTTAGTCATTGTATAACGTGGTTCCATTGTTCTTTTATACTTTAAA
Organism: Nephila pilipes; assembly: GCA_019974015.1. Classification (NCBI taxonomy): domain Eukaryota; kingdom Metazoa; phylum Arthropoda; class Arachnida; order Araneae; family Nephilidae; genus Nephila; species Nephila pilipes. Next base: position 204,748 of record BMAW01000574.1, on the reverse strand, counting down.
AAAAAAAAAGTAATTCAAATTGTTAAGTCTTTTAAAAAAAATTTAAGTTTTAATTGGACTGAAAAATAAATAAATTTCTTGGGAAATGTTTAGATTAAAGGTAGAAACTTACTCGTGTATAAGTGTAACATTAAATATGAATTCTACAAAACAAACTAATTAACAGATGCATTCAAAGCTTGAAACTTATATTTATGAAATTATAATACACTTTCTCTTAAAAATGCAGTACTCCTTCCAGATCAAAAGAGATTCTTCCCAATCTTGCAAATGTAAATTTTATTTAAAGTTATTTCATATACTAGAAGTTTTGAAAGATTTAAACGTTTTATCTGTAGTATTTCCCCCATAAAAGAGAAAAAAAATTTCAGTTATTTCTTCAGCATCACTTTCTTTATCATAGCGAAGTTATTTTTTTTTTTTTTTTTTTTCTGCTATCTTTATACCTGTTTTAGAGAAGTCACGTTGTGAAGACAATACCAATACCATAGTGACCTGGAAAATATTATAATATCATATCAGTCAGCATTACAAATTTGAATTATTATTATTATTATCCATTTTTTAACACTTTAAACGAAATAAAGCTCATTTTAAGTATTTCTGAGAGTTTCGTTCAAATAGTTAGTATTTTAGCACAATCTTGAAATCAACTGACATAACACAGCAATACATATCTCTGGCATAGATTTAATCATAATTATATATCACAAATCTTAACAGTCATTTGTAAGGATTTATGTCATTTTTTTATTGTTTAGATATATGTATACTTTTAAAATATTTTGTATGGTGTAAAAATTTATTTGCAACCTAATGTATTAAGTTATTTAAATAGCAATTAAGAATTATTTGTTACAACGTTTTAAATTTGTTATTATTTTCCCTTCGTTTTATACATAATATATGCATAATCATTATATACCTTTTAAAATATTTAAAAGATGTTAAATCCATTTCGTTAAACGTTTTTGTTAGAAAAATCTGTTTTCCCGGCGTTATAAATATTAGGACCTTAAATAAATTCTCGCTGTTTCCTAACATTATTATTACCAGGTATGTGCATATAATTTCAGATGGTAACGCATTAACAAGGAAATACGGTCGATAAGCTTGAACTTTGTTGTATGTAAGTTCTCCACAGCATAAACAACGTTCCCTCCTCCAACCTTAGTTCTAAAAATGTCGAGTTTTGGGCTAAGTAAAGAGTAATTGCGGGAAATTGTTTCGTACTATTTTATTCAAAAGAAATCTGCAGATGAAGTAATCAGAATTCTTATTGAGACTTACAATGAGCTTGCTCTGTCGGAAACGGCATGTGAAGACTGGTTTCAACGTTTCAAAAATAATAATTTTGATTTCGGAGATAAAGAACGCTTCTCCTCTGCATTTGACGATATCGACAAGGTGTAATTTATTATAAGCTGCTCAAATTGAGCGAAACTATCGCCAGAGGCTGCTATCGATCGCAATTCATGCGCTTAAGCCGAGCCCTTAAGAAAAAAAACCACCTCTATACGAAAAGAGACACGCCAAGGGGATTTTATTACATGACAATGCCTTGCCACATGTTGCAAAACCGGTTAAAATCTACTTGAAAACGCTTAAATGAAAAGATCTGCCCCACCCGCCGTATTCACCAAACATAGCACCTTAAAATAATAACTTATTCTGTTCGGTTGACTCTTATGAAGATATCAAAAATGGGCCGATTCTTGGAGAGCCTCAAAAGACATGTTTTTTCGGCGTGAAATTCATATGCTTCCAAAAAGACGGGAGAAAGGAAGTAACTTTTACACACACAAACACACACATATATGTATGTATGTATGTATGCATGCATGCATGTATGTGTATGATTGTATATATATGTGTGTATATATGTATGTATATATGTATATATATATATATATATATATATATATATATATATATATATATAATATATATATATATATATATATATATATATATATATTATAT
>BMAW01000574.1:181029-197786 GCA_019974015.1 Nephila pilipes | reverse complement strand
AAGCTTATGAAGTTCAGTCTAAAAATGGACATTTTCTCGATCAATTGTTACACCCACGTTCTCCAATCTTAAGGTCATGCCCTCCACAATGTCCCATATACATAACACCTCTGGATGTGGATCATAAAAATTAAAAAGGATCAAATTAGGTGCTGGTATTTGATACAAGTGTGTAAGGGCAGTGGGAATCAGTCTTCTGACACATTGTATTCTGTCAAACCATGGAATTCCTCCTCTCCTGCCACGTGGTCCAGGCATCCTCGGATCTTGATAAAAGGCATACACAAAAATAAATTCATCCAGATAATTAAAGTGTCTATCCATCTTTCAACCTACAATTTAAAAAAATAAAATATGTAAAGAACGGTAAACGCCTGAAATAAATACTGCAATAAAATATCAATACATTTTATACAGGGAAAATTATGAGATTAAATTGAAAATATTAGCTTTCAGGCTAAACAGCAAGTACATTTAGTGCCTTAACAGAAAAGTTAGGGGGGGGGGGGACCGCGTTTTATTTTAAGAAGGCACAATGCTCGTTTCAAAAAGATTTATAAAGAATCAGAACATTATAAGTTTAACCATTCTGGGTGAAATTAGCGATGGAATAATAATTTTCAAACCGTTTTACATATATACGGATTATTTTTAATATGTAATTAATTCTTTAATATTTTGATATCTAATAATTTAAAAAAAATTTATACAAAATAATGTCTACTAAAAATAGTAACAAATAAGTTCTCGGAAAAGTAAAATTATTCTAAACGAATAATAATTAGCATAAAGTAAAAATATTTCTGAACCTAAGGCTCCATAGAAATAATAAATATCAAGAAAAAAAAATACCTGTTATTAAAAATATCTGTTAATAAAAATATGTCCTGATGTTGAGTCGATACGGAATGTCTTCTTCACTTAGACAAGCAAAACGATTCTAAAGAACAAAAACATTACCACTGTTAATAACAAAATAATAAGAAAAAATGATTCTGCTACAAAAACCAAATATTAAATTAAATACTAAAATAGAGCAAATGGTAAATTATTAAAGTATACAATAATACCAGTTAATAAGAATACCTTCTGATGTGGTAGCGTCAATCTATAATGAATTCCTTAGACAAGCAAAAGCATTCGAGGAACAAATACGTTGCCACTGCTGAAAACAAAATAATAAGAACAGACGATACAAAAAAGTATTCTAAAGAATAAAAACGGTGGCACTGTTTACAGCAAAATAGTAAGAACAGAAATCAATTATTAAATTAAATATTAAAATAAGAGCAAATTTTTAAATTATTGAAGTATACAATAATTCCTAAATTAATAAAAATACATTCTGATACTGTTGTATTGATACTTAATATATTCTTTATAAAAACAAAATCTTTGCCACAGTTAATGACAAAATAATAAGAACAGACGATTCTTCCACAAAAAAAAATTATTCTAAAATAAAAGCATTCTAAGAAACAAAAACGTTGCCACTGTTAAGAACAAAATAATAAGAACAGACGATTCTGCAACAGAAATCAATTATTAAATTAAATATTATAATGTATGTGTGTGAGAGCAGAGGTTAAATTATTAAAACGTAGACAATGATATTCTGTTCGTATATTAAAATAAAAGCAGACGATATAATATTAAATTAAATGCATAACAGCAATGTAAATATTATACCTAAAGGCTCCCGTTTGTCGGCCATTTTGTTTTCGTGAACGTAATGTTAATCCTATGGAATTTCTATTACCATCCGAATCTTCACTATTTTATCTATTTGAATGCAATAAATTGCATCCGGAAGTTCAAATATAAATGAAGTTTTCAGCAGAATTACATTTTCTCAATGAGTTTTGAAAACATTTTTACCCCTATTTTAATAATTTGTCTGTGGGTTTTCCCGGTCTTTAAATGATATTTTGAAATATATTCAAAAATCGGGGAGAAAAAGTGATACCGCAGATGGCCTTTATTATTTTTTGCTCTTCTTGATGCACTTTTTTTTGCATTTAAATAGATCAAATAGTTTAGATTTGATCACGGTAGTTGAGGAGTTCCACAGGATTAACATTACATTTGCGAAATCGAAATAGCCAGTAGAGGAGAGCCTTAAGCAAACTGAATGTAATTATTATAATTATAATGTCAATATTTTGGACCTAACACGCAGTTTATAAAAAGTAAACCTTATTACTGTTAATATGTAACCTCTCCAATCTCGAAGAAAATATATATAATCAAGAGAAGAGAGTCGATAGGATAATTAAATTCTTAAGAAAATCAGACGCACAGTAGCTTTTGAATAGTATTAATTAAAAGAAGCGATATCCACAGTTTTTGTACGTTTTCAGGACTTTAATAATAATAAAAAAATTAAATAAATGCTCAAATCAATGCCTTATATAAAAACCTTATGTCTTATATTTTTCCATTTATTCGTTTTAAATAACACTTTTACATTCGACAGTTTTTTTTAAGGGACTGTGCATAAACCCTTTATCTATAATGAAGTTTAGTAAAAACAAATTTTTAAATCAAGCTTTCATTTAAAAATCGAATAAAGGTACAAAAGTAATTTTTTAAAGTAAAATGATTTATAACTATATAAAAGCTTGAGGCACTTATCTAAGATCAAATTTCAATGAAAAATTGTTAAAGCGTTTATTGTAGACAAATAGTTTTATTCAACTGATGATTTAAACTGACAGAAAATCTTGTATTCCTCTTACTTCTTTCTCTAAAGGTATTGATGAAAATTTTTAAAGTATTTTGATAAAATAAATTTAAATGATCTTGCGAATTAAAGATATGCACAGTGTCCAAATAAAAAAAGAATTTCTTCCTTAAAAATATTTTATGAAGAATAAAATAATAATGATCCCTTATAAGCTAGTAGCAGGACATTAGTAAAAATAATTTGAGTTACAATGCTATTTTCAATTTACTAGCTATCTAAGCAGCAAATTATTTTGTTTATATATTTTAAAATATTTCACCTTGACACACATAATGAATTGCTTGAAACTATATTGTATAATTATGCAAAGCTTTTCAAAATATGTAACTGGATGAACACTGGTGTCTGAAAGCTCAGCATAATTGGTAATTATGGGAATAATAAAAGAAATTTAAGTCGAAATGGTGAGAAGCATGATCTACGATTCTAAAATGGTTATAAAATAAGAAAACAATGTGAAAAAACGGTAATAATAACTTTCATTATCCAAACAATTTGTTTGAAAGGAAACTCTGGGGATAAGAGGAATTCACACTGTAGTGAAGAACAAGTGAAATAAAAAGGTTATGCTGCTGTTCAACAAGGTGTGTGGTTACGTCTGACAGCAAAGCACGCTACACAACGATATCCCATACTTTCTAGGACATTAGGAATGAATTCTATTCACAAAGAGTTCCAACCACCACGAAGAGAGCTTTTGAATTTTGGAACGGAGTTGCTGTGTGCTAAAGGGCTGCGTATTATGCCCCGATCTTACTCTAGGGATCTTTTCTTTCCAGTGGGGTTTACTGTCTTTGGTAAACATGGGTTACGCTCTCCCGGGATACCCTAGCGATCCATCTCTATTTTTGAACCTCCTTCTTGTCAACCAATTTTTGTCTTTTCTTCAAATTTTTTCACGTCTAGATCACAGTTAAATCTTGTTTGGAGCAGCATAGCCACATCTGGCTCTTGAGCCAATAACCTTTACATTCACTCACTCACACTATATCCCGAACATATCCCACCTATGTCAAGATTCATATCAGGTAAGCGAGGTATATGTTGGGTATTTTCCGTTTCAAGGAAGTCGTCATCAGGCTCGCACATTGACAAGGCGCGTTATGATCCAGAAATATGAAGTCAAGACCGACAGCACCTCGAAACGGGTGAACACAAAGCTCAAGAACTTCGTGTTTGTGTTTTTCAGCACTCATAGACCCTGTCTCAAAGATAATGGATGTCTATTCCATTATCCTTGCATGTTCCGTTCAGCATGATGCAGGACCACATCATGACTCCCCGTGATAAAAAAAAAAAAAATGATGTCTTTCCTTGATGTTTTCGGATGAAAACGAGTTCCACGTTCTTTCCGTATCGTAAGCCGATGAAAATCAATTTTCACACACACACACAGTCTAAAGCGATATTTCTCATTTAGACATCCCATTAACCCACTGTCCCAAATTTCAATTTAAAGAAGCGCGTTTACCCGTAGATGAGAGGAGAATGCGAACTGCAGGTCGTCCATAGAGACCAACATGACTGAGTCTCCAGTTTGTCTGGAAATTCGTACTTTGATGGTGGCTGTGAGCGTTGAACCCGGTTCTTTAGCACAACTGTCCCACTGATGACACGGAGTTTGTGCCGGATATCGATCTTGGTATGAGGTTCGGAATCTTGACCGACCTGGTACTAGTCTTCAATTGATATTTCCTGCACTTTGAAACTCCTGCCTTAGTTTTTACCTCACACATTAAGACCCATTCAAAATTCGAGTTACTTCGGTTTGTGATCGTCAGTATTCGAGCATTCCAGTGATTTTTCCTTTAACAAATATGTCCAGTTGTCGTCTTTGGGCTATCATTCGTTCAACCTAAGAGTTTCAGTTTTTCAGTCATAAAACTTCAAAAGTTGCAAAAAAATTTTTACAGATCATGGGAGAAAGTATAAAGAAATGCATTAAAAAAATTTAAATGCCAAAATCCTAGAACAAAAGGAAATGAAAAAAATCAAACAATAAAACGATTAAGAGTGAGATCAGTATACCTTAAATGTATATATAAATATGCGTGTATACGTTACACTATAAAACATTTAAATTATTATAAAAAAACACATAATAATTAAGAAATAAATAAGAGAACACACATATATATGAAAAATTTCAGAGAGAAGCAACAAAGTTGATAACAAAAATAAATTATAGAATGTAAGTGAAGTTCAACCCGTTTACCTGATTAAAAACATCGGATTAGTGGCAGGCCGGAATTGAAGCGCTGGATTACGGAAAGAGTACTGCATTTTTGTTGTTATATTTCAAAGTTGTTTGTTGTGTCCATATATAGGACCGATGTATCTATCGTACTGCAAGTTTTGTTGTTCTCATTTTGAATTTCATTACAGAGTTAATATTTAATTTATTTTTAGATTAAGTACTGAGTAAGCATGAATAATAAATGGCATAAGCTGATACAGTAAGCTTAATGAACTTTTTAATTTTTAAAGAAGAATTATTTGTGTGATGCCTTGTCATTTTTTCCCCTGGATCCTCCATTATACGTATATATGTAAGATAAAGATATTTATTCTATTTATAGTCATGACTTTGATAAATTTTTTTAATTCAGTTGATATTGAGATGATTTAATTTACGTTATGTAGGTTAATTTTAAAGAATTAAAAATTAGTAGCTCTATATATCTTATCGGAAATTTAATTTTCTTATTAATCTTGTTTTAAAAGAAAATTATATTAGCTGGAATGGGAAAAAAACTGTAAGCAAATTAAACACCAGAAAATTTAAAGGGAGTATTGGTAGTAATAGTCTTACTAATATATATATTTACATTTCAAAAAACATAATTTTGTAAACGATAATGATTTCCAGTCATATAGATATATTGAAAACCTTATGGTGTTTCAAATTAATTTCAACCCATATTTTAAAACTTATTTGTCATTTTATCTTTCTTATTTAAAGCTGAATAAAATTAATGCAAATTCCTATGAAACAGACTTTTTAGACATTAACTTGAAATTAGTTAAATAATTTTATTAGTAATATATTTAACAAGAGAAATGATTACAGTTTCTCTGTTAATAAAGTTTCAATCTTGGATAGCAATTTAAGCTTAAATATATATAAAAAATAATAAGTATATTTATTTAGAAGTTCCGAATTAGTTAATAAGTCCCTAAATTTTCAAATTAATTTAAAAATTTCTATATAATTTGTGTAATGGCTGATTATCCTATTAGTTTTTAAAAGGAAATTTAAAATTAAAAATTATGAAATACATTAATTTTTTTAATATTATTTTGTAAAATTTTTCTTTGTTTGTTGGCCGTAGTTCATATTAATTTTTCGAATAGGAAATTTAACATATAAATTTTCTTAAAAAAGTTTAATTTTTTAGTTATGATTTGGTTTAATTTATTTTCATTTTTAAATTAATTTTTGTTTAAATTTTTTTCTTTTAATAGGTTTATGTTTTTTGAAAAATTTGTAACATATTTGGGTATTTATAGGTATATGTATTTTAATAGTTTGGTTCACATTTTATATTAATTTTCACCATTTTTTGTGCTATTATTCATATATAATAACTTTTTAATTTATCATTGGTTTTTTAAAAAATATTTTATTTTTAAACTTAGCTTTCAGAAGGAGACGTATATTTTTTGTATAGCTTCTTTTACGTATTTTTATATTCTTAGATATACTAAATTTAATAGGTTTACAAACTTCAAAAATTATTACATTTTAAAATGATTACTTGGTATAGGTTTTTAATTTATTTAATTTTGGTTTTGTAATTATTTTTCGGTAGAACTTTATTTATGTATAGTCAATCAATCAATCATTAGTTTTGGTGGTTGTAGCATAGTGGTGTAGCGTCATATTAGATTGAGATGTAAATAACAAATTTGTTATAAAGGTGAAAGTTGTAACTTCCTTAGCTTAAAAAATACTTCTTATAAGTGTGTATTAATGGGTTTTGAATAATTTTATATACATTTGTAGAAATATATTAATTTCCTTGTTTCATTTTTATATTTTTGAGTTTCTGTTCGTGTATGGGTTTTTGATTAATCTTAATCTATACCAATAATAATAACATTGCAATTACTGAAGATGTGATGGTTGGATCAATGAATCTCGTTTAAACATACTTTTTCCATTCCAAAGTATGGGATCATACTTATCTCCATTATCTTATTACATTATCCATCTTACTTCATTATCTCCATTTTTGCTTTTATGATTATTTTCTCTTGATATTTGCAGTGCTGTTTAAGGTACTCTTGTTTGCAAACTGGTTGTAATTTCTTAGGTTGATTTGATAATTTACTAAATTTTCAGTTATTTCTGTAATATTTTAGTTCTTTTAGTTTTAATTAAATTTTTAAATATAAAGTTTTGGTAGTTGTGATTTGTAATTTAATATGATTTTGTTTACGGATAAATATCATATTCTTATCGTATATAAATATATATGAAGATAGATTATTAAGGGATATTACATGAATTATAAAACTAATTTCAGAATTCACATTCCAAAACATAGTGTTTACTAAAAAATTGATTTTAGATATTGATAATTTGATTACTTAGTTAGAAACTAAATATGGTGTTCCTTTGAAAGCTATTATACAGCTTAAAGACTATATTAATTATGGTAATAAAAATTGATACTTAGTAATTTGAATACTAATAATAATGAAGATATTTACTTGAAAGACTTAAAAAATTGCTATTATTAATCTTCAGGATCGATTTAAAATTACTTATGTTGACAATGTACCCAATAATTATATTATTGTAAGAAAAAATTCTACTTCAACTAAATTAATAAGCATCTTGAAAATAATAATTCTTTTAGTGTTGTAAGCAATTGTTAGAAAGAAATTTCTCATAGAATCATAATAGTTTATAAGAAAATTCGTGTTAATATGAATATTGTTAAATTCCTTTAAAAAAAACTTTTAACTCAAAATTTCATAAAACCCTAATAAAATTTAGAATTGCAATTAATGATTCGAATACTCATAATACTATTGCTGGTAAAAAAAATTACAAAGAAATTACGCAAAATACTATAGATAGGTTAGAGAGAAGAACTATTATTAAAAATGATGCTGATTTTGTCAAACATTTTGATACTAAAGAAATTTGTGCTATTTATAGCTATGATTTTAAAGATATTTTGAATTCTATAGATATAGATTATCTTACTAAAGTTTTAAGAGATTTATAAAAAAAATTAATGCTAAAAAGGTTTTTGTATTTGATAAATTTGATTACTTCATAAAGTTAATGTTAAAAGAAAATTATATAGATTTAATAATAAAATATACAAAAACAGATAAAAGGTGTCCACGAGGTGTAATGAAAGCAATTATTTAGTCAGTATTTATCTACATTTTTATGCAAGTAATTTTTATAACGATGATAATTTTAGAATATTTTAGAATTTTTTTCAAATTAATAATAATAAAGAGGTTTAAAACGTTTTATATTTTTATCCTGGATATTTAAATTTGTTGCATACCTATAAGATTGCAAATGAAGAGGGATATTTAGATATTTATTTAAAATTGGATAATAATAAAATGTTGGGTAATATATTTGATAAAAGACATGTGCCTTTTAAAGATACATAAAGTTCCTTTATTTAAGAGTTCTTAAACTATTAATGTATTCAGAATTTATTCTATAAACCAAACTTTAAGGATTATTAGAATGGATTCAAAACACAAGATATTTACAGTAACATGGATAAATTTAAGAAAATATGTATGTATGTCAACTTTCCTATTAATTTTGTTAAGAGAAATTTAAAATATAATAATTATAATTTTTAATTTTTCTTTCTCTGTTAAAAAATAAATTTTTAATCTATAAATACATTTTAAAATGTTTCTTCTTTTTATTTGGTTTTAATTTTATTTCTTTCGTTGTTAGTTGAAAGCCTTTCAAAATTTACTTTTTTGCAATAGTTTCATTTTTCTCTGAAAGATATCAATGCTTTATTTTGCTTGATCAATGTTTATCTTTCTGATTTTTTTATTTTTTATTTTCAATCAATTTCATTACCCTTATTAGTTTGGTGATGTAATTTCATCAACGACATTTCATTTTCAGTAACGGCATTTCAACAATGGCAAAGAAAATTTTTGAAAAAAAATTATATATAAAGTATTCAAAAGCAAAAATGTTTCATGATATTCTAATTATAGAAAAGTTTGTGACAAAAAATTTACCTTGCTATAAAAAAATGAAGAAGAAAATAATGGTCTCAAAACTTTTAATTTATAAATTATTCGTCAATCTAATTCATTTATAGTTCTTCATTAATTGAAGTATCTAGGCGTTTTACTGTAGGTGAACGCTTTCTTACTTTTAGTAAAAGTATTCCTGTAATTAAAACGTAAATCCCAGAATTGAAGTTTTATTTAAGATCCTTAATTGAAGTTTTATCTACTCTATCTTCTTTATCAATGAATCAATAAATAATTATTGTTAGATATTACAAGAAAAAATCAAATCAATCTCTTCTTTATCAAATTAAATAAAATTAATCAAATTTTAATATCAGATTTATTCAGTATCAAGAAAATTTTCTAGTACTTTTTCAATAATTTTCTTTGACGAAGAGTTTTACTATAGAGCATGTGATCAACTCTTCCGCATAATTAAAGCAATGAAAATATTTCGAATGGAACAGAAATAATAATAAAAGGAATACAAAGTAATAGCCCTTCACTGAATGTCAAAGCCACAAAATAAGCTAAGTACGAATCCAATTTTAAAATAATAATAATAAGTTAGAATTCTCGAGACAAAATGTCAGCCTGATAGTTTCTTTAAAACAATTGCTTCACAGTGTCTTCAATAATTTCTTGGATTCTATTTAACTTGTGAATTAAGGTAATATGTTAATTGATTGGTAAAAAAATATTCAATTTTAATGTGAGTTTTGTTACAATCTGAGATTAGAGAAAGTTTCATTGTTACAATATATTTTTGAAAATTAGTTTAAATACTGGTGAAAACAGGCCTGAACGGTGACGCAAACAAATACACAAGAAAACTTTATACTTTAAGTTTTGGATGTCTGAAACCATGACCTATTAAATTTTATTTTGTAAACGATGCAAGAAGATTTGAGAACAAACTCGAAAGGGAGACATTTATTAATAGAACAAAATCAATACTCCCGGGGGTTTTAAATACGTAACATCATATTCTTCTAGCTCCGCTTTCATGCAAAACTTAAATTTATCGAAAGCTCCTTCTAACTGTATCAAGTCTGTATATTATATGTTTATTTCAGCATAGAAATTTATAAGCTGTTATTATTGCTTTTCTGAAAAGGTTCTGGAAGATTTAGGTGTGGGTGTAAAACAAGATACCTTTATTTACAGAATAAAATCGATACTAGCGGATATTCGCTACACAATAATACTCTGCTCATAAAATGTCTTATCGTTCTGGTAACACAAATGCTTGTTCAATTGTTAAATAATTCAATACTACTCTCCTTCTTCCGCATTTCCAAAAGAGGAAGATAAAACCTTTTCTTTTTGAACTGAAATCCCAAGTTTCCTTACCAAAAATCTGAGGATTATATCAGTCCTTTCCTGTTTTATGAAAAATTCTTTTTAAAAATGAATAGAAGGCAAAGACAAGATCCAAGGCTTCCTTTCCATTTTTATAGAGGATTTATTCCGAACTTTTTCCATTTTACACGAAACCCTTTTCCAAAAGTTTTTTAAGAAATGTTTGTATGGTACACAAAATAGAAGTTTCATAAATATATTTTTTAAGATATTCGAAATCTCCTTTGCTTCCTATAAAAATATATCTACTTCCGAAATCACACGGAGGTATTTTTGACCTCAAAGTAAAGTGCGTACGAATAATCCGCAAAGGTATCCCTCTAAGTGCTATTTCTTATTCTTTTATATAGAATAAGTAACAACACTTTTCAATTCCTAAATGGATGAAGCTTTTCAATGTTAAAAAGCAAGGTTACAGCCTTCAATATGAGCTTAAGAGTCACAAAAAATTATTTTTGAATTATTATGAGCAGCAATTTACTAAATTCATGTAAATTAGCATTTACATGGGTTATTTAATAATTATCACTAACTTTTGCAATGTCTTTGTGTGAATAATTAAGTAGTTATGCTCGTAGTTAACTTCTATTAAGAGTAATTTGTGGTCTAGCTCAATAAATCATGTATAAAGTCATTGTATCCTCCCTCTCAGTTTTAAAGCATTCATTTTTCTAACGAAAGCTCAAGACTTAATTATTATAGATGCACTTAAATAGATATAATTACTAGATGAATGCTCATATAAATCTTCCAAGACCTAGATGCTTAACACCTATTTAACATTAAAACCTGATTAATTTTTCAATATCTGTATAATTTTATGAAATGTGAATAAGGGAATATTAAAAAACATTATTTGTAATTGGTCATCAGAAAAAAATACCATTCAATGATCATCGTTCAATATTTAGCCAAATTATTAAATGTGAAAGTCAAGAATTATTTAAAATATAAGATTAAAGAAAATTATTTAATTACTATATAAGGAGCTATGTAATTTGCCATGAAAATGAATTAAAAAAAATTTCCAAACCCTTCTGGAGCTGTAGAATATAAACTATAAAAGTTCACAATTTAATAACAAATTGAATTTTTTTTGTCTTTTATAAATGTTTCTGTTAGAGCTTGGGACATGTTTTTAAACATAAAAGTTCAATGAGCTTACAGAGTTATAAAGCGTTTTAATTAGTTTATTATTGGTAACAATATTTTCTTTCTAAACCGTACAAATTTGAAAACTTCAACCATTCTTGTATCTTCACCTACAGTGATAAGGTGGCCTGGTTTTTGTACCCTTTTCTGTCCAAACAGGAGAAATATAAGCTTCTTTCATCCACAAACAAACTTATGACAAGTAAAACTCTAATCAAGATTTAAATTAAGATACTATTATACGTATTAAAAAAAAAGTTCTGCAAACTCAAACAAAAGAAGTATTCCTTGGCTTGAGCTTTGAGTATACTGTATTTTGAAACAAAAAAAAATATCGGTTTGAGAGTTTCCTACGTGTTTTGTTATTTGTGTCCACGAAAAAAATTCTTCTAGCCCGTTTAAATTCGTTCATGTCAGCCGCTATAATTTCTTCATTTTCTACGGTAAGCAATAACAACGTTGAATATTTTATTCTTCTCATTAAGAAACTAATGATGAAAGTTTCTTCTTATATGAGCAAACAACACTGCGATGACTAAAAATGTCACCCTATGCAAAGCTTTGACACGATTACATATATAGAAGAAAGCAAATCCTCTTATCAGTATCCCCTGTACCGAAGTAGATAACTCATGCGACCTCCTGCTACAGTTTGCTGAAGAGTTCAGTGAAACTAGAGTTCCTACCTTTTCATGAAGACTACAAAAAGCTCTGTGTATTCTGGCAGGTGAAAGTGTTGTTGGTGTTTTTGGTTCCAGAATATTTTTGACATTCAGCATATCAGTCAGAACTGAACTTTAATCTATAGTGAAAAATAGTGCTTTCTCGGAAGCCTCTTATCAATTTCTTTCTGTTGGAATTTATTTGAAAAGTGAACTTTTCAACAATGAAATCGTCTGAAAAAGGAAACAAAAAAGAGAAATCAGCGTCCTCTGGAGCTTGGTGGAAAATTGGATCTAGAATAAGGTCCACTTCCAATTCTTCAAAAAAAGAAACCGGTAAGTCGTTGTCATATGTCAAAATGAAACGAAAAACTATCTTTTATCAATTATCTTCTCACACATATTAAGTAATTTGTACGATCAAAAATAGAGATAAGAGAGAAAGGAATTCTAAATGCTGATAAATATTTTTCTCTATCCTTATAAGTAATTTAATCTCCCATACATTATAAGTCTGAACTAAAATTAAATATAGATACATCTGTAAAAAGAAATTTTGTAGATTTTACTCTTACGTTTCTTTAATAAATAATGGAATAAATTTAGACAAATAATGTACAAATACATAAAGGATCACAAAATCTCATAATTACGTTCATGGTAACACATCTTATTATAGATTCCATGTATATATTAATGGTATACTATTAGAATGAGAGAAAATCGACTGATTAATTATTACGTTATAACAAAATTCCGATTGTGGATCTTTAATTTCTCATAACTAAATTTTTAGAAGCTTTTTTGCTTTTAAATATATCATCCAATCATAAATTAAATGAAGAATTTTTTTCCTGCTGTATAATTTTCCTCTATTAAATTTACTGAAACTAGTAATATAATTATTTTGTATTGTAGAAAAATAAATTAGACATACTGAAATGCTTACTGATTACAAAAGTGCAAAGCCAAAATTCCTAATGAACATTAGCATTTGTATTCTTTTTGTGTAGAGATTTTATGTGTATGAAAGAATATATACTGTTTTCTCGGGCCCGTCGTTTTAACCATTTAATTATTTTTTTTTTCATATGGTTATTTTATGACTGAAAAAATGTGTGCGAAACAGCTATTGCACTGTAGTGTGCATTTACAGTTAGTGAAATTATTGACTATGATATCAAAATGTAAAGTCTCATTTGATTTAAATTAATTGATTATAAAATTAATTACTATGTACTTATAAAATAAAAATAATAAGTTTTAAATCATCTCTCTCTCTCTCTCTCTCTCTCTCTCTATATATATATATATATATATAAAGTACTAAAAATTGTATTTATATTCAGAATATCTTCAGATCTTTAAAATTAAATCAGTTTGATTATTATTTGTATTGTTCATCTTCCTCTAATAAACTTATAGATTTTTATTGTATGAATCAACAATGGCATCCCATGTTCTCATTTGAAAGGTCACCTTCAAATATTTTCACCGTAAATATTCTTATAGACTAAAAGAATAATGAAGTCAAATTATAATCCTTCAATGTTTTTATTTGTTTATTTATTTTGCATGATTAATTTGAAATGCTATTAACTACAGTAGAAGTTAAATTTATGATATAATAATAATTTCGATTTATTATTTTTTAACGCAAATCAGAAGAATATTTTCTCATATAAATACTAAGGCTTGATTTTCTTGAAAAAGGAAAACTCTTGTGTAATTCATCTCTATTTTACCTACATATTTTTTTTCCTGTTAAACAAGGGAGAAACTATCATAGTGACCAGTTTCCACTAAATACTTTTTTCTCTACAATCATCTTAGTATAGCTTAATTTCGGAAAGTACATTTCTATTAGGAGAAAAAGAAATTGAGAGACAGAAAGGTTTGCCAAGAAATATTTATGATGTCTATGCCTTTGTCTCTAAGACAATGAAAAAAATTAGAAAAAGGAAGTAACCCCAACGAATAATGGAAATAAAAGTTTTTTCAGTCTCAAATAAAAGAAAAAATCAATGGATTTGAAATAAGATAATAAAATAGCAAGATAAAGACTATCAGTATAATCTGACATATAAATATCAGAGATGACAATCATATTCAATCAAGAACACAATAATGAAAGGAACAGATATCATAAAAATCTCCTGATAGCCTGTTTTTTGTTCATTAAGAGATATGCTACTATATTTTTGAAGCATGCTCCTATTTTTTTTTTTATTTAAAGATATGATACTATTCTGCAAATTTTTAACAGATACGAATTTGTAGGTTATAGGAAGTTCAGTACCAAATGTGTGTATATAAAATTTTCTTTATTGAAAATAATTGATAGCTATGAAGAAAAAAAAAAAAAAAACTTAAAATACTAAATTGCTTTTATTTAGTTTTCAAGACAGTATATATTCAGTAAATTAATTCATTCAACCATGCACACATGAATAAGATTTTGTGCTTTTTGCATGGCTTAAGTCTTCATTGTTAAAGTGAGATCAACTTTAAATAATATGATTCTTGGTTTGTTTTTCATATTCATCCTTGAAAAGGTATAGTTAGTCCACTACAGCTATAATAATGCCCGAACATGTAAATATTAGATTAGTCATTAAGCACACAAACATAGTGAAATTTTAACAAACAAAGTATGTTGGCATTCGTTGTTAATGTTTTTTAATGAAAATTCAAAAGAAAAAAGAGTGAGATTTAATCAAGCAGTGTGTCATCTAATATAATATAAAAATAATATTAACTTTTCTCACAATGCAATATTATATCTTATACGACTAATATTACTATTATTAATGACATTCAAATCCTTTTAAAAGGAATATAATATTATAAATTAAAGACTTAAGCTTTCAAAATTCAGATTTAATTTTCATTGTCCAATTACAAAAAATCTTCCAAAAAATATAATGTTATTCACTGTGATGAATAGAGAAAACTGAAATATCGCATTTATTAATATACTGCCTTTTGTTTAGTAACTTAATTTTCAAATGTTATTGATTTGCATCCATATATCATTTACTATATAATAAAAAAAAGAATTTTTAAATATTTTCCCTTCATTTTGTTTTAAATTTTGTATTCGTTACTGTTAAATAATATAAACAAAGGAGGAAGAAAATACATCTATTACAAAAACTGTATTATGAAACATTCCATTAATAAGAAGATGAGGGGTAAATATAACGATACATTAAAATTTAATCTCACTTGTAAACTTTTTTTTCTCGTTCTTTTGCATTGTTTAATTATTTCAAATTACTACCGCAAGAAAATGCTATTATTTTGAGATATCTTAATAAGTGAGCTAAAAAATTCAATGAAGAGAATAGAGTATTAATCTATTGACTGCATTTTGGTATGGAAAGGCTTCAATTTAGAAAGTTTCACTTTTCTTTAATTTTTTTAAAATTGTATGTTCATTACTTTTAAATAACTTTAAGGAAAGGATGAAGAAAGTGCTCCTGTTATAATGACAATATTAGGAAATATTTATTTAAATAAGTACAAGATGAATGATAATGATATAGATACATTAAAATCTAACTCTTCTTCTAATAAATTTTTCACGATACAGCATTGTTTAATTACTTCAAATAATCTTAACAAATGTACGAAAAAAAATTAAGCGGATAGTTTAATTTTTTGTTCATGTTTTGACATGAAAAGGTTTCAAATTAAGAATTTTTACTTTTCTTCATTTTGCAGCATGAGCCATTCGCGAACTTCTTTTTAACTAACACCTAGGATTTCTTTCTGACTTTATATTTAAGTTTCCAACTCCTTTCCAACCAAATGAAACGTAGTTGTGTGAATTAGGTAAGCTTTTAAAATGTAGTGAATACGTATAATCAAGTCGTATCTAAGCGAAGAATTGAACCGAAAGATGCGGAAGGATTACAGTAAAAGAAATATTGCTAGAGTGAGGATCTTGAATAGTGCGAGAGAGTTACTTGCGTGTCTGTATAGTCTATAGAAATTAGGACCCAACACTATCTAGTCAAAATTGCTCCATTGTGAATTTACTCGCATCATATTCCGGTTAGAGTAAGATTCATATTTTACATTGTGAATTTATAAGATTCATATTAGTAAGATTTACTTTCATATTTTATACAAGTTGTTGGCAACTACGGTTAGGAACTGGATAGAGCAGTCCCCTTGTTAGAGAAATAATAAATAGATTTTGAAAAGTAATTGACTACCTTCCCGAACTGTTCTTGTAGGACTATTTTAATTACTTCATCTGCCCTTGGTATTAAGTTGAACTTAAAATTGATTTACAATTTGACTAACTTTTAAGACGACAGCTGAATCAGGTCACAGAGAAACGCCCCTATTTTTTTTAAAAAAAAATTGTTCCCTTTACTACTGAATAATTTTTCATAAAAGGAAGAAAATGACATCTATTATAGTTTAGTTTAGTTTTTATTAACGTCGCACTAGAAGCAACACGAGGGCTATTGGCAACGGACCTCGTAACTTTGAACCACGGTCAAGTGATGAGGACGACACCTGAGCTGGCACCCCCCTCTCCTAACATCCACACCACGCGAATGGGAGGACTTTGGGCC